>JBCNJP010010196.1:0-23721 GCA_039602395.1 Deinandra increscens subsp. villosa | reverse complement strand
TATTGGTTACATACACACCTTACTAGGACTCATTGGTCCCAACTGACCCTCGTTTCCCCTAAACACACCTTATTGGGACTCATTGGTCCTAAACACAACTTATTGGTTACATACACACCTTATTGGGCCATTATTGGTCCTAAACACAACTTATTGGTTACATACACACCTTATTGGGACTCATTGGTCCCAACTGACCCTCGTTTCCCCTAAACACACCTTATTGGGACTCATTGGTCCTAGACACAACTTATTGGTTACACAAAAACCTTATTGGGCCATCATTGGTCCTAAACACAACTTATTGGTTACATACATACCTTACTGGGACTTATTAAGCCATCATGGGTTCTAAACACAACTTATTGGTTACATACACACCTTACTTGGACTCATTGGTCCCAACTGACCCTCGTTTCCACTAACACACCTTATTGGGACTCATTGGTCCTAAACACAACTTATTGGTTACATACACACCTTATTGGGCCATTATTGGTCCTAAACACAACTTATTGGTTACATACACACCTTATTGGGACTCATTGGTCCCAACTGACCCTCGTTTCCCCTAAACACACCTTATTGGGACTCGTTGGTCCTAGACACAACTTATTGGTTACATACAAACCTTATTGGGCCATCATTGGTTCTAAACACAACTTATTGGTTACATACACACCTTAGTAGGACTCATTGGTCCCAACTGACCCTCGTTTCCCCTAAACACACCTTATTGGGACTCATTGGTCCTAGACACAACTTATTGGTTACATACAAACCTTATTGGGCCATCATTGGTCCTAAACACAACTTATTGGTTACATACACACCTTACTGGGACTTATTGAGCCATCATGGGTTCTAAACACAACTTATTGGTTACATACACACCTTACTGGGACTCATTGGTCCCAACTAACCCTCATTTCCCCTAACACACCTTATTGGGCCATTATTGGTCCTAAACACAACTTATTGGTTACATACACACCTTATTGGGACTCATTGGTACCAACTGACCCTCTTTTCCCCTAAACACACCTTATTGGGACTCATTGGTCCTAGACACAACTTATTGGTTACATACAAACCTTATTGGGCCATCATAGGTTCTAAATAGAACTTATTGGTTACATACACACCTTACTAGGACTCATTGGTCCCAACTGACCCTCGTTTCCCCTAAACACACCTTATTGGGACTCATTGGTCCTAAACACAACTTATTGGTTACATACACACCTTATTGGGCCATCATTGGTCCTAAACACAACTTATAGGTTACATACACACCTTACTGGGACTCATTGGTCCCAACTAACCCTTGTTTCCCCTAAACACACCTTTTTGGGACTCATTGGTCCTCGACACAACTTATTGGTTACATACAAACCTTATTGGGCCATCATTGGTCCTAAACATAACTTATTGGTTACATACACACCTTACTGGGACTCATTGGTCACAACTGACCCTCGTTTCCCCTAAACACACCTTATTGGGACTCATTGGTCCTAAACACAACTTATTGGTGACATACACACCTTATTGGGTCATTATTGGTCCTAAACACAAATTATTGGTTACATACACACCTTATTGGGACTCATTGGTCCCAACTGACCCTCGTTTCCCCTAAACACACCTTATTGGGACTCATTGGTCCTAGACACAACCTATTGGTTACATACAAATCTTATTGGGCCATCATTGGTTCTAGACACAACTTATTGGTTACATACACACCTTACTGGGACTCATTGGTCCCAACTGACCCTCGTTTCCCCTAACACACCTTATTGGGACTCATTGGTCTTAAACACAACTTATTGGTTACATACACACCTTATTGGGCCATTATTGGTCCTAAACACAACTTATTGGTTACATACACACCTTATTGGGTCATTATTGGTCCTAAACACAAATTATTGGTTACATACACACCTTATTGGGACTCATTGGTCCCAACTGACCCTCGTTTCCCCTAAACACACCTTATTGGGACTCATTGGTCCTAGACACAACCTATTGGTTACATACAAATCTTATTGGGCCATCATTGGTTCTAGACACAACTTATTGGTTACATACACACCTTACTGGGACTCATTGGTGCCAACTGACCCTCGTTTCCCCTAACACACCTTATTGGGACTCATTGGTCTTAAACACAACTTATTGGTTACATACACACCTTATTGGGCCATTATTGGTCCTAAACACAACTTATTGGTTACATACACACCTTATTGGGACTCATTGGTCCCAACTGACCCTCGTTTCCCCTAAACACACCTTATTGGGACTCATTGGTCCTAGACACAACTCATTGGTTACATACAAACCTTATTAGGCCATCATAGGTTCTAAATAGAACTTATTGGTTACATACACACCTTACTAGGACTCATTGGTCCCAACTGACCCTCGTTTCCCCTAAACACACCTTAATGGGACTCATTGGTCCTAAACACAACTTATTGGTTACATACACACCTTATTGGGCCATCATTGGTCCTAAACACAACTTATTGGTTACATACACACCTTACTGGGACTCATTGGTCCCAACTGACCCTTGTTTCCCCTAACCACACCTTTTTGGGACTCATTGGTCCTAGACACAACTTATTGGTTACATACAAACCTTATTGGGCCATCATTGGTCCTAAACATAACTTATTGGTTACATACACACCTTACTGGGACTCATTGGTCACAGCTGACCCTCGTTTCCCCTAAACACACCTTATTGGGACTCATTGGTCCTAAACACAACTTATTGGTTACATACACACCTTATTGGGTCATTATTGGTCCTAAACACAAATTATTGGTTACATACACACCTTATTGGGACTCATTGGTCCCAACTGACCCTCGTTTCCCCTAAACACACCTTATTGGGACTCATTGGTCCTAGACACAACTTATTGGTTACATACACACCTTATTGGGCCATTATTGGTCCTAAACACAACTTATTGATTACATACACACCTTATTGGGACTCATTGGTTCCAACTGACCCTCGTTTCCCCTAAACACACCTTATTAGGACTCGTTGGTCCTAGACACAACTTATTGGTTACATACAAACCTTATTGGGCCATCATAGGTTCTAAACACAACTTATTGGTTACATACACACCTTACTAGGACTCATTGGTCCCAACTGACCCTCGTTTCCCCTAAACACACCTTATTGGGACTCATTGGTCCTAAACACAACTTATTGGTTACATACACACCTTATTGGGCCATTATTGGTCCTAAACACAACTTATTGGTTACATACACACCTTATTGGGACTCATTGGTCCCAACTGACCCTCGTTTCCCCTAAACACACCTTATTGGGACTCATTGGTCCTAGACACAACTTATTGGTTACACAAAAACCTTATTGGGCCATCATTGGTCCTAAACACAACTTATTGGTTACATACATACCTTACTGGGACTTATTAAGCCATCATGGGTTCTAAACACAACTTATTGGTTACATACACACCTTACTTGGACTCATTGGTCCCAACTGACCCTCGTTTCCACTAACACACCTTATTGGGACTCATTGGTCCTAAACACAACTTATTGGTTACATACACACCTTATTGGGCCATTATTGGTCCTAAACACAACTTATTGGTTACATACACACCTTATTGGGACTCATTGGTCCCAACTGACCCTCGTTTCCCCTAAACACACCTTATTGGGACTCGTTGGTCCTAGACACAACTTATTGGTTACATACAAACCTTATTGGGCCATCATTGGTTCTAAACACAACTTATTGGTTACATACACACCTTAGTAGGACTCATTGGTCCCAACTTACCCTCGTTTCCCCTAAACACACCTTATTGGGACTCATTGGTCCTAGACACAACTTATTGGTTACATACAAACCTTATTGGGCCATCATTGGTCCTAAACACAACTTATTGGTTACATACACACCTTACTGGGACTTATTGAGCCATCATGGGTTCTAAACACAACTTATTGGTTACATACACACCTTACTGGGACTCATTGGTCCCAACTAACCCTCATTTCCCCTAACACACCTTATTGGGCCATTATTGGTCCTAAACACAACTTATTGGTTACATACACACCTTATTGGGACTCATTGGTACCAACTGACCCTCTTTTCCCCTAAACACACCTTATTGGGACTCATTGGTCCTAGACACAACTTATTGGTTACATACAAACCTTATTGGGCCATCATAGGTTCTAAATAGAACTTATTGGTTACATACACACCTTACTAGGACTCATTGGTCCCAACTGACCCTCGTTTCCCCTAAACACACCTTATTGGGACTCATTGGTCCTAAACACAACTTATTGGTTACATACACACCTTATTGGGCCATCATTGGTCCTAAACACAACTTATAGGTTACATACACACCTTACTGGGACTCATTGGTCCCAACTAACCCTTGTTTCCCCTAAACACACCTTTTTGGGACTCATTGGTCCTCGACACAACTTATTGGTTACATACAAACCTTATTGGGCCATCATTGGTCCTAAACATAACTTATTGGTTACATACACACCTTACTGGGACTCATTGGTCACAACTGACCCTCGTTTCCCCTAAACACACCTTATTGGGACTCATTGGTCCTAAACACAACTTATTGGTGACATACACACCTTATTGGGTCATTATTGGTCCTAAACACAAATTATTGGTTACATACACACCTTATTGGGACTCATTGGTCCCAACTGACCCTCGTTTCCCCTAAACGCACCTTATTGGGACTCATTGGTCCTAGACACAACCTATTGGTTACATACAAATCTTATTGGGCCATCATTGGTTCTAGACACAACTTATTGGTTACATACACACCTTACTGGGACTCATTGGTCCCAACTGACCCTCGTTTCCCCTAACACACCTTATTGGGACTCATTGGTCTTAAA
This sequence comes from Deinandra increscens subsp. villosa, assembly GCA_039602395.1. Taxonomy (NCBI): domain Eukaryota; kingdom Viridiplantae; phylum Streptophyta; class Magnoliopsida; order Asterales; family Asteraceae; genus Deinandra; species Deinandra increscens. The sequence continues at coordinate 18,759 of JBCNJP010010196.1, read as the reverse complement.
CACAACTTATTGGTTACATACACACCTTATTGGGCCATTATTGGTCCTAAACACAACTTATTGGTTACATACACACCTTATTGGGACTCATTGGTCCCAACTGACCCTCGTTTCCCCTAAACACACCTTATTGGGACTCATTGGTCCTAGACACAACTCATTGGTTACATACAAACCTTATTAGGCCATCATAGGTTCTAAATAGAACTTATTGGTTACATACACACCTTACTAGGACTCATTGGTCCCAACTGACCCTCGTTTCCCCTAAACACACCTTAATGGGACTCATTGGTCCTAAACACAACTTATTGGTTACATACACACCTTATTGGGCCATCATTGGTCCTAAACACAACTTATTGGTTACATACACACCTTACTGGGACTCATTGGTCCCAACTGACCCTTGTTTCCCCTAACCACACCTTTTTGGGACTCATTGGTCCTAGACACAACTTATTGGTTACATACAAACCTTATTGGGCCATCATTGGTCCTAAACATAACTTATTGGTTACATACACACCTTACTGGGACTCATTGGTCACAGCTGACCCTCGTTTCCCCTAAACACACCTTATTGGGACTCATTGGTCCTAAACACAACTTATTGGTTACATACACACCTTATTGGGTCATTATTGGTCCTAAACACAAATTATTGGTTACATACACACCTTATTGGGACTCATTGGTCCCAACTGACCCTCGTTTCCCCTAAACACACCTTATTGGGACTCATTGGTCCTAGACACAACCTATTGGTTACATACAAATCTTATTGGGCCATCATTGGTTCTAGACACAACTTATTGGTTACATACACACGTTACTGGGACTCATTGGTCCCAACTGACCCTCGTTTCCCCTAACACACCTTATTGGGACTCATTGGTCCTAAACACAACTTATTGGTTACATACACACCTTATTGGGCCATTATTGGTCCTAAACACAACTTATTGGTTACATACACACCTTATTGGGACTCATTGGTACCAACTGATCCTCTTTACCCCTAAACACACCTTATTGGGACTCATTGGTCCTAGACACAACTTATTGGTTACATATAAACCTTATTGGGCCATCATAGGTTCTAAATAGAACTTATTGGTTACATACACACCTTACTAGGACTCATTGGTCCCAACTGACCCTCGTTTCCCCTAAACACACCTTATTGGGACTCATTGGTCCTAAACACAACTTATTGGTTACATACACACCTTATTGGGCCATCATTGGTCCCAAACACAACTTATTGGTTACATACACACCTTACTGGGACTCATTGGTCCCAACTGACCCTTGTTTCCCCTAAACACACCTTTTTGGGACTCATTGGTCCTAGACACAACTTATTGGTTACATACAAACCTTATTGGGCCATCATTGGTTCTAAACACAACTTATTGGTTACATACACACCTTAGTAGGACTCATTGGTCCCAACTGACCCTCGTTTCCCCTAAACACACCTTATTGGGACTCATTGGTCCTAGACACAACTTATTGGTTACATACAAACCTTATTGGGCTATCATTGGTCCTAAACACAACTTATTGGTTACATACACACCTTACTGGGACTTATTGAGCCATCATGGGTTCTAAACACAACTTATTGGTTACATACACACCTTACTGGGACTCATTGCTCCCAACTAACCCTCATTTCCCCTAACACACCTTATTGGGACTCATTGGTCCTAAACACAACTTATTGGTTACATACACACCTTATTGGGCCATTATTGGTCCTAAACACAACTTATTGGTTACATACACACCTTATTGGGACTCATTGGTACCAACTGACCCTCTTTTCCCCTAAACACACCTTATTGGGACTCATTGGTCCTAGACACAACTTATTGGTTACATACAAACCTTATTGGGCCATCATAGGTTCTAAATAGAACTTATTGGTTACATACACACCTTACTAGGACTCATTTGTCCCAACTGACCCTCGTTTCCCCTAAACACACCTTATTGGGACTCATTGGTCCTAAACACAACTTATTGGTTACATACACACCTTATTGGGCCATCATTGGTCCTAAACACAACTTATTGGTTACATACACACCTTACTGGGACTCATTGGTCCCAACTGACCCTTGTTTCCCCTAAACACACCTTTTTGGGACTCATTGGTCCTAGACAAAACTTATTGGTTACATACAAACCTTATTGGGCCATCATTGGTCCTAAACATAACTTATTGGTTACATACACACCTTACTGGGACTCATTGGTCACAACTGACCCTCGTTTCCCCTAAACACACCTTATTGGGACTCATTGGTCCTAAACACAACTTATTGGTGACATACACACCTTATGGGGTCATTATTGGTCCTAAACACAAATTATTGGTTACATACACACCTTATTGGGACTCATTGGTCCCAACTGACCCTCGTTTCCCCTAAACACACCTTATTGGGACTCATTGGTCCTAGACACAACCTATTGGTTACATACAAATCTTATTGGGCCATCATTGGTTCTAGACACAACTTATTGGTTACATACACACCTTACTGGGACTCATTGGTCCCAACTGACCCTCGTTTCCCCTAACACACCTTATTGGGACTCATTGGTCCTAAACACAACTTATTGGTTACATACACACCTTATTGGGCCATTATTGGTCCTAAACACAACTTATTGGTTACATACACACCTTATTGGGACTCATTGGTCCCAACTGACCCTCGTTTCCCCTAAACACACCTTATTGGGACTCATTGGTCCTAGACACAACTCATTGGTTACATACAAACCTTATTAGGCCATCATAGGTTCTAAATAGAACTTATTGGTTACATACACACCTTACTAGGACTCATTGGTCCCAACTGACCCTCGTTTCCCCTAACCACACCTTTTTGGGACTCATTGGTCCTAGACACAACTTATTGGTTACATACAAACCTTATTGGGCCATCATTGGTCCTAAACACAACTTATTGGTTACATACACACCTTATTGGGACTCATTGGTCCCAACTGACCCTCGTTTCCCCTAAACACACCTTATTGGGACTCATTGGTCCTAGACACAACTCATTGGTTACATACAAACCTTATTAGGCCATCATAGGTTCTAAATAGAACTTATTGGTTACATACACACCTTACTAGGACTCATTGGTCCCAACTGACCCTCGTTTCCCCTAAACACACCTTAATGGGACTCATTGGTCCTAAACACAACTTATTGGTTACATACACACCTTATTGGGCCATCATTGGTCCTAAACACAACTTATTGGTTACATACACACCTTACTGGGACTCATTGGTCCCAACTGACCCTTGTTTCCCCTAACCACACCTTTTTGGGACTCATTGGTCCTAGACACAACTTATTGGTTACATACAAACCTTATTGGGCCATCATTGGTCCTAAACATAACTTATTGGTTACATACACACCTTACTGGGACTCATTGGTCACAGCTGACCCTCGTTTCCCCTAAACACACCTTATTGGGACTCATTGGTCCTAAACACAACTTATTGGTTACATACACACCTTATTGGGTCATTATTGGTCCTAAAAACAAATTATTGGTTACATACACACCTTATTGGGACTCATTGGTCCCAACTGACCCTCGTTTCCCCTAAACACACCTTATTGGGACTCATTGGTCCTAGACACAACCTATTGGTTACATACAAATCTTATTGGGCCATCATTGGTTCTAGACACAACTTATTGGTTACATACACACGTTACTGGGACTCATTGGTCCCAACTGACCCTCGTTTCCCCTAACACACCTTATTGGGACTCATTGGTCCTAAACACAACTTATTGGTTACATACACACCTTATTGGGCCATTATTGGTCCTAAACACAACTTATTGGTTACATACACACCTTATTGGGACTCATTGGTACCAACTGATCCTCTTTACCCCTAAACACACCTTATTGGGACTCATTGGTCCTAGACACAACTTATTGGTTACATATAAACCTTATTGGGCCATCATAGGTTCTAAATAGAACTTATTGGTTACATACACACCTTACTAGGACTCATTGGTCCCAACTGACCCTCGTTTCCCCTAAACACACCTTATTGGGACTCATTGGTCCTAAACACAACTTATTGGTTACATACACACCTTATTGGGCCATCATTGGTCCCAAACACAACTTATTGGTTACATACACACCTTACTGGGACTCATTGGTCCCAACTGACCCTTGTTTCCCCTAAACACACCTTTTTGGGACTCATTGGTCCTAGACACAACTTATTGGTTACATACAAACCTTATTGGGCCATCATTGGTTCTAAACACAACTTATTGGTTACATACACACCTTAGTAGGACTCATTGGTCCCAACTGACCCTCGTTTCCCCTAAACACACCTTATTGGGACTCATTGGTCCTAGACACAACTTATTGGTTACATACAAACCTTATTGGGCTATCATTGGTCCTAAACACAACTTATTGGTTACATACACACCTTACTGGGACTTATTGAGCCATCATGGGTTCTAAACACAACTTATTGGTTACATACACACCTTACTGGGACTCATTGCTCCCAACTAACCCTCATTTCCCCTAACACACCTTATTGGGACTCATTGGTCCTAAACACAACTTATTGGTTACATACACACCTTATTGGGCCATTATTGGTCCTAAACACAACTTATTGGTTACATACACACCTTATTGGGACTCATTGGTACCAACTGACCCTCTTTTCCCCTAAACACACCTTATTGGGACTCATTGGTCCTAGACACAACTTATTGGTTACATACAAACCTTATTGGGCCATCATAGGTTCTAAATAGAACTTATTGGTTACATACACACCTTACTAGGACTCATTTGTCCCAACTGACCCTCGTTTCCCCTAAACACACCTTATTGGGACTCATTGGTCCTAAACACAACTTATTGGTTACATACACACCTTATTGGGCCATCATTGGTCCTAAACACAACTTATTGGTTACATACACACCTTACTGGGACTCATTGGTCCCAACTGACCCTTGTTTCCCCTAAACACACCTTTTTGGGACTCATTGGTCCTAGACAAAACTTATTGGTTACATACAAACCTTATAGGGCCATCATTGGTCCTAAACATAACTTATTGGTTACATACACACCTTACTGGGACTCATTGGTCACAACTGACCCTCGTTTCCCCTAAACACACCTTATTGGGACTCATTGGTCCTAAACACAACTTATTGGTGACATACACACCTTATGGGGTCATTATTGGTCCTAAACACAAATTATTGGTTACATACACACCTTATTGGGACTCATTGGTCCCAACTGACCCTCGTTTCCCCTAAACACACCTTATTGGGACTCATTGGTCCTAGACACAACCTATTGGTTACATACAAATCTTATTGGGCCATCATTGGTTCTAGACACAACTTATTGGTTACATACACACCTTACTGGGACTCATTGGTCCCAACTGACCCTCGTTTCCCCTAACACACCTTATTGGGACTCATTGGTCCTAAACACAACTTATTGGTTACATACACACCTTATTGGGCCATTATTGGTCCTAAACACAACTTATTGGTTACATACACACCTTATTGGGACTCATTGGTCCCAACTGACCCTCGTTTCCCCTAAACACACCTTATTGGGACTCATTGGTCCTAGACACAACTCATTGGTTACATACAAACCTTATTAGGCCATCATAGGTTCTAAATAGAACTTATTGGTTACATACACACCTTACTAGGACTCATTGGTCCCAACTGACCCTCGTTTCCCCTAAACACACCTTAATGGGACTCATTGGTCCTAAACACAACTTATTGGTTACATACACACCTTATTGGGCCATCATTGGTCCTAAACACAACTTATTGGTTACATACACACCTTACTGGGACTCATTGGTCCCAACTGACCCTTGTTTCCCCTAACCACACCTTTTTGGGACTCATTGGTCCTAGACACAACTTATTGGTTACATACAAACCTTATTGGGCCATCATTGGTCCTAAACATAACTTATTGGTTACATACACACCTTACTGGGACTCATTGGTCACAGCTGACCCTCGTTTCCCCTAAACACACCTTATTGGGACTCATTGGTCCTAAACACAACTTATTGGTTACATACACACCTTATTGGGTCATTATTGGTCCTAAACACAAATTATTGGTTACATACACACCTTATTGGGACTCATTGGTCCCAACTGACCCTCGTTTCCCCTAAACACACCTTATTGGGACTCATTGGTCCTAGACACAACCTATTGGTTACATACAAATCTTATTGGGCCATCATTGGTTCTAGACACAACTTATTGGTTACATACACACGTTACTGGGACTCATTGGTCCCAACTGACCCTCGTTTCCCCTAACACACCTTATTGGGACTCATTGGTCCTAAACACAACTTATTGGTTACATACACACCTTATTGGGCCATTATTGGTCCTAAACACAACTTATTGGTTACATACACACCTTATTGGGACTCATTGGTACCAACTGATCCTCTTTACCCCTAAACACACCTTATTGGGACTCATTGGTCCTAGACACAACTTATTGGTTACATATAAACCTTATTGGGCCATCATAGGTTCTAAATAGAACTTATTGGTTACATACACACCTTACTAGGACTCATTGGTCCCAACTGACCCTCGTTTCCCCTAAACACACCTTATTGGGACTCATTGGTCCTAAACACAACTTATTGGTTACATACACACCTTATTGGGCCATCATTGGTCCCAAACACAACTTATTGGTTACATACACACCTTACTGGGACTCATTGGTCCCAACTGACCCTTGTTTCCCCTAAACACACCTTTTTGGGACTCATTGGTCCTAGACACAACTTATTGGTTACATACAAACCTTATTGGGCCATCATTGGTTCTAAACACAACTTATTGGTTACATACACACCTTAGTAGGACTCATTGGTCCCAACTGACCCTCGTTTCCCCTAAACACACCTTATTGGGACTCATTGGTCCTAGACACAACTTATTGGTTACATACAAACCTTATTGGGCTATCATTGGTCCTAAACACAACTTATTGGTTACATACACACCTTACTGGGACTTATTGAGCCATCATGGGTTCTAAACACAACTTATTGGTTACATACACACCTTACTGGGACTCATTGCTCCCAACTAACCCTCATTTCCCCTAACACACCTTATTGGGACTCATTGGTCCTAAACACAACTTATTGGTTACATACACACCTTATTGGGCCATTATTGGTCCTAAACACAACTTATTGGTTACATACACACCTTATTGGGACTCATTGGTACCAACTGACCCTCTTTTCCCCTAAACACACCTTATTGGGACTCATTGGTCCTAGACACAACTTATTGGTTACATACAAACCTTATTGGGCCATCATAGGTTCTAAATAGAACTTATTGGTTACATACACACCTTACTAGGACTCATTTGTCCCAACTGACCCTCGTTTCCCCTAAACACACCTTATTGGGACTCATTGGTCCTAAACACAACTTATTGGTTACATACACACCTTATTGGGCCATCATTGGTCCTAAACACAACTTATTGGTTACATACACACCTTACTGGGACTCATTGGTCCCAACTGACCCTTGTTTCCCCTAAACACACCTTTTTGGGACTCATTGGTCCTAGACAAAACTTATTGGTTACATACAAACCTTATTGGGCCATCATTGGTCCTAAACATAACTTATTGGTTACATACACACCTTACTGGGACTCATTGGTCACAACTGACCCTCGTTTCCCCTAAACACACCTTATTGGGACTCATTGGTCCTAAACACAACTTATTGGTGACATACACACCTTATGGGGTCATTATTGGTCCTAAACACAAATTATTGGTTACATACACACCTTATTGGGACTCATTGGTCCCAACTGACCCTCGTTTCCCCTAAACACACCTTATTGGGACTCATTGGTCCTAGACACAACCTATTGGTTACATACAAATCTTATTGGGCCATCATTGGTTCTAGACACAACTTATTGGTTACATACACACCTTACTGGGACTCATTGGTCCCAACTGACCCTCGTTTCCCCTAACACACCTTATTGGGACTCATTGGTCCTAAACACAACTTATTGGTTACATACACACCTTATTGGGCCATTATTGGTCCTAAACACAACTTATTGGTTACATACACACCTTATTGGGACTCATTGGTCCCAACTGACCCTCGTTTCCCCTAAACACACCTTATTGGGACTCATTGGTCCTAGACACAACTCATTGGTTACATACAAACCTTATTAGGCCATCATAGGTTCTAAATAGAACTTATTGGTTACATACACACCTTACTAGGACTCATTGGTCCCAACTGACCCTCGTTTCCCCTAAACACACCTTATTGGGACTCATTGGTCCTAAACACAACTTATTGGTTACATACACACCTTATTGGGCCATCATTGGTCCTAAACACAACTTATTGGTTACATACACACCTTACTGGGACTCATTGGTCCCAACTGACCCTTGTTTCCCCTAACCACACCTTTTTGGGACTCATTGGTCCTAGACACAACTTATTGGTTACATACAAACCTTATTGGGCCATCATTGGTCCTAAACATAACTTATTGGTTACATACACACCTTACTGGGACTCATTGGTAACAGCTGACCCTCGTTTCCCCTAAACACACCTTATTGGGACTCATTGGTCCTAAACACAACTTATTGGTTACATACACACCTTATTGGGTCATTATTGGTCCTAAACACAAATTATTGGTTACATACACACCTTATTGGGACTCATTGGTCCCAACTGACCCTCGTTTCCCCTAAACACACCTTATTGGGACTCATTGGTCCTAGACATAACCTATTGGTTACATACAAATCTTATTGGGCCATCATTGGTTCTAGACACAACTTATTGGTTACATACACACGTTACTGGGACTCATTGGTCCCAACTGACCCTCGTTTCCCCTAACACACCTTATTGGGACTCATTAGTCCTAAACACAACTTATTGGTTACATACACACCTTATTGGGCCATTATTGGTCCTAAACACAACTTATTGGTTACATACACACCTTATTGGGACTCATTGGTACCAACTGATCCTCTTTTCCCCTAAACACACCTTATTGGGACTCATTGGTCCTAGACACAACTTATTGGTTACATATAAACCTTATTGGGCCATCATAGGTTCTAAATAGAACTTATTGGTTACATACACACCTTACTAGGACTCATTGGTCCCAACTGACCCTCGTTTCCCCTAAACACACCTTATTGGGACTCATTGGTCCTAAACACAACTTATTGGTTACATACACACCTTATTGGGCCATCATTGGTCCCAAACACAACTTATTGGTTACATACACACCTTACCGGGACTCATTGGTCCCAACTGACCCTTGTTTCCCCTAAACACACCTTTTTGGGACTCATTGGTCCTAGACACAACTTATTGGTTACATACAAACCTTATTGGGCCATCATTGGTTCTAAACACAACTTATTGGTTACATACACACCTTAGTAGGACTCATTGGTCCCAACTGACCCTCGTTTCCCCTAAACACACCTTATTGGGACTCATTGGTCCTAGACACAACTTATTGGTTACATACAAACCTTATTGGGCTATCATTGGTCCTAAACACAACTTATTGGTTACATACACACCTTACTGGGACTTATTGAGCCATCATGGGTTCTAAACACAACTTATTGGTTACATACACACCTTACTGGGACTCATTGCTCCCAACTAACCCTCATTTCCCCTAACACACCTTATTGGGACTCATTGGTCCTAAACACAACTTATTGGTTACATACACACCTTATTGGGCCATTATTGGTCCTAAACACAACTTATTGGTTACATACACACCTTATTGGGACTCATTGGTACCAACTGACCCTCTTTTCCCCTAAACACACCTTATTGGGACTCATTGGTCCTAGACACAACTTATTGGTTACATACAAACCTTATTGGGCCATCATAGGTTCTAAATAGAACTTATTGGTTACATACACACCTTACTAGGACTCATTTGTCCCAACTGACCCTCGTTTCCCCTAAACACACCTTATTGGGACTCATTGGTCCTAAACACAACTTATTGGTTACATACACACCTTATTGGGCCATCATTGGTCCTAAACACAACTTATTGGTTACATACACACCTTACTGGGACTCATTGGTCCCAACTGACCCTTGTTTCCCCTAAACACACCTTTTTGGGACTCATTGGTCCTAGACAAAACTTATTGGTTACATACAAACCTTATTGCGCCATCATTGGTCCTAAACATAACTTATTGGTTACATACACACCTTACTGGGACTCATTGTTCACAACTGACCCTCGTTTCCCCTAAACACACCTTATTGGGACTCATTGGTCCTAAACACAACTTATTGGTGACATACACACCTTATTGGGTCATTATTGGTCCTAAACACAAATTATTGGTTACATACACACCTTATTGGGACTCATTGGTCCCAACTGACCCTCGTTTCCCCTAAACACACCTTATTGGGACTCATTGGTCCTAAACACAACTTATTGGTTACATACACACCTTATTGGGTCATTATTGGTCCTAAACACAACTTATTGGTTACATACACACCTTATTGGGACTCATTGGTACCAACTGACCCTCTTTTCCCCTAAACACACCTTATTGGGACTCATTGGTCCTAGACACAACTTATTGGTTACATATAAACCTTATTGGGCCATCATAGGTTCTAAATAGAACTTATTGGTTACATACACACCTTACTAGGACTCATTGGTCCCAACTGACCCTCGTTTCCCCTAAACACACCTTATTGGGACTCATTGGTCCTAAACACAACTTATTGGTTACATACACACCTTATTGGGCCATCATTGGTCCTAAACACAACTTATTGGTTACATACACACCTTACTGGGACTCATTGGTCCCAACTGACCCTTGTTTCCCCTAAACACACCTTTTTGGGACTCATTGGTCATAGACACAACTTATTGGTTACATACAAACCTTATTGGGCCATCATTGGTCCTAAACATAACTTATTGGTTACATACACACCTTACTGGGACTCATTGGTCACAACTGACCCTCGTTTCCCCTAAACACACCTTATTGGGACTCATTGGTCCTAAACACAACTTATTGGTGACATACACACCTTATTGGGTCATTATTGGTCCTAAACACAAATTATTGGTTACATACACACCTTATTGGGACTCATTGGTCCCAACTGACCCTCGTTTCCCCTAAACACACCTTATTGGGACTCATTGGTCCTAGACACAACCTATTGGTTACATACAAATCTTATTGGGCCATCATTGGTTCTAGACACAACTTATTGGTTACATACACACCTTACTGGGACTCATTGGTCCCAACTGACCCTCGTTTCCCCTAACACACCTTATTGGGACTCATTGGTCCTAAACACAACTTATTGGTTACATACACACCTTATTGGGCCATTATTGGTCCTAAACACAACTTATTGGTTACATACACACCTTATTGGGACTCATTGGTCTCAACTGACCCTCGTTTCCCCTAAACACACCTTATTGGGACTCATTGGTCCTAGACACAACTTATTGGTTACATACAAACCTTATTAGGCCATCATAGGTTCTAAATAGAACTTATTGGTTACATACACACCTTACTAGGACTCATTGGTCCCAACTGACCCTCGTTTCCCCTAAACACACCTTATTGGGACTCATTGGTCCTAAACACAACTTATTGGTTACATACACACCTTATTGGGCCATCATTGGTCCCAAACACAACTTATTGGTTACATACACACCTTACTGGGACTCATTGGTCCCAACTGACCCTTGTTTCCCCTAAACACACCTTTTTGGGACTCATTGGTCCTAGACACAACTTATTGGTTACATACAAACCTTATTGGGCCATCATTGGTTCTAAACACAACTTATTGGTTACATACACACCTTAGTAGGACTCATTGGTCCCAACTGACCCTCGTTTCCCCTAAACACACCTTATTGGGACTCATTGGTCCTAGACACAACTTATTGGTTACATACAAACCTTATTGGGCCATCATTGGTCCTAAACACAACTTATTGGTTACATACACACCTTACTGGGACTTATTGAGCCATCATGGGTTCTAAACACAACTTATTGGTTACATACACACCTTACTGGGACTCATTGCTCCCAACTAACCCTCATTTCCCCTAACACACCTTATTGGGACTCATTGGTCCTAAACACAACTTATTGGTTACATACACACCTTATTGGGCCATTATTGGTCCTAAACACAACTTATTGGTTACATACACACCTTATTGGGACTCATTGGTACCAACTGACCCTCTTTTCCCCTAAACACACCTTATTGGGACTCATTGGTCCTAGACACAACTTATTGGTTACATACAAACCTTATTGGGCCATCATAGGTTCTAAATAGAACTTATTGGTTACATACACACCTTACTAGGACTCATTTGTCCCAACTGACCCTCGTTTCCCCTAAACACACCTTATTGGGACTCATTGGTCCTAAACACAACTTATTGGTTACATACACACCTTATTGGGCCATCATTGGTCCTAAACACAACTTATTGGTTACATACACACCTTACTGGGACTCATTGGTCCCAACTGACCCTTGTTTCCCCTAAACACACCTTTTTGGGACTCATTGGTCCTAGACAAAACTTATTGGTTACATACAAACCTTATTGGGCCATCATTGGTCCTAAACATAACTTATTGGTTACATACACACCTTACTGGGACTCATTGGTCACAACTGACCCTCGTTTCCCCTAAACACACCTTATTGGGACTCATTGGTCCTAAACACAACTTATTGATGACATACACACCTTATTGGGTCATTATTGGTCCTAAACACAAATTATTGGTTACATACACACCTTATTGGGACTCATTGGTCCCAACTGACCCTCGTTTCCCCTAAACACACCTTATTGGGACTCATTGGTCCTAGACACAACCTATTGGTTACATACAAATCTTATTGGGCCATCATTGGTTCTAGACACAACTTATTGGTTACATACACACCTTACTGGGACTCATTGGTCCCAACTGACCCTCGTTTCCCCTAACACACCTTATTGGGACTCATTGGTCCTAAACACAACTTATTGGTTACATACACACCTTATTGGGCCATTATTGGTCCTAAACACAACTTATTGGTTACATACACACCTTATTGGGACTCATTGGTCCCAACTGACCCTCGTTTCCCCTAAACACACCTTATTGGGACTCATTGGTCCTAGACACAACTTATGGTCGCCGCTCTACGCTACGATCAGAAAATAAATCGCCGGCAACCTTCAGGACCTGTGACTGTGACCTAATCGCGAACGGTTTCCGGTCGCCGGAAAACTCTCGATCTCAAACAAATCGGAGAGTGGCCGCATCCCTGTGTCTTCTCCGCCGCTTCCCAGAGAAGCACCGACTCTCCTCCGCTCGCCGCCTCACCTCCTCCTCCTCACCCTTTCGATCCACCTCCCTTCACCTCCGCTTCCTCACGGCCACCACCCTCCTCCGCCTCCACCCTCTAGCCTTCCGAACCTCTGGTTCGTCGGGCTCCTTTTTGCTCCCAACGGGCCGCCGGATTTGATTTTTGGTCCGCCGGATTTGAATTTGGTCCGCCGGAATTTTGCTCCGCCGCCGGATTTGGCTTTGGTCCGCCGGTTTTGAATTTGGTCCGCTGGGTGTTTCCATTTGCTTCCCCGTACCTTTGTTTTGCTCCATCCCTTGTCACCTTTATTTCTCTATTTATTTTCTTACTTGCAAATTTCCGATTTTAATAACTAGTTTGTTGTCTTGTTGTTTGTGGGCTTTGCGGGGATTTCATGTAACTCTGTAGCGTGGTCTCGCCCGGGGTTGCCAACTTTGCGCGTTGGTGCCCCCCCCCCCCCCCCGCTGGTGTGCTTGCTTAGCACTCCCTTGCGGTTTTTCTTACACGGTCCTCCTCGTTCCGTGTCTGCTTGTATGGCCACCCCCTCGGTGTTGCCTAGTCGTTTGGTGGGGTGCCCCCTTCGATCTCTCCAGCATTGTGATAGAGAGTTCGGGGCCAAAGGTTTCTCACGCCTTGTCGCCCACCTTAAAACCTCGCACCTTAACAGTGATGAGCGCTGTGACACGCTGCGGGACACCCTCTCGGTGGACCGCGGGGTGTTTCTAGGCTTGGAGGATGCCTTAAAGGCTCTTGATTCTTGGTTGTGTGGTCGGTGCATGAAAATTCACCATGTCAGCCGCTTGTGCCACCACGAGGATGGGGTTTCTCGCTTTATCAATCCTTCGGAAGGCGAAGCCAGGCATATCACCGAGATCCCCATCCCCCTTGGCCTTATTGGCCCGCCCGGGCTTGGCCCCGTCAATGTAGGGGGTGGGAGGCATTTGGATAGGGAGCTCCTGGATAAGATCTTCAAGGCCCGTGTCACCACTGTTAAGAGTTTACCTCTCAGTTGTCGCATGGCCTTCTCCCAGGCCCTTAAAACTGCTCTGCTTCAGGTGGCTGCTCACCCCGATTCTATTGAGGCCTGGGTTCGGGTGCTTATTCTCCCTAGGTGCACGCTGAGGGTTTTTAACCCTAAAACGCGCCAAGAGGCTCGCTCTGGGAACCGCAAAGCCCTGCAATGTCGTTCCATCATGGCTTCCCTATCTACCTGGGGGGGCGAGGAGGGTATTGACCAGCTGATTGATAACATCCTTGAAACCCCCGTTTGTGGGCCAAGGGGGCCTCCTGATACTGTTTCTGACAAGTCGGCTGCGGAGGGGTCCAACTTAAACCGCTGCATCCGTAAAATTGCGGACGGTCACTTTACTGCCGCCGTTAAAGTTCTCTCTTCGTGTGGGGTTGCGCCTTTTGGGCCTGCCACCACTCGGGTTTTGGAGGAGAAGCATCCTGTGTTACCACCCCCCTCCTTGCCGTCTGAGCCCCATACCGAGCCCCCTCTTGTGGCTACCACCGAAGTTGTTTTGGCTTGCATTAAATCGTTTCCCAAGGGGACTTCGTGCGGGAGGGACGGGTTGCGGGCCCAACACCTTCTGGACAGCCTCTGCGGGGAAGGGTCTGCCATTGCTAACGACCTCCTCGGGGCTATTACCTTGGTAGTCAATTTGTGGTTGGGGGGAGGTGCCCCCTCGGCCTGGCCGAGTGTGTGGCGTCGGCCCCTCTCACACCTCTGCTAAAACCTGATAACGGGATCCGGCCCATCGCTGTCGGCACCATCTGGCGGCGGCTGGTTTCTAAAATTGCTATGAAAGGAGTCGGGAAGGAAATGGCTAAATATCTCGGGGACTTTCAGTTTGGGGTCGGGGTGCCTGGGGGGCTGAGGCTATCCTGCATGCGGTTAACCGGTTGGTTGCGGGGAAACATGATGACAGCTCGCTGGCTATGCTCACGGTTGACTTCTCCAACGCGTTTAACCTAGTGGATAGATCGGCCTTACTTCGGGAAGTGCGTTTAAGGTGCCCGTCTATATCTCCATGGGTCGACTTTCTCTACGGTCAGTCTGCGCGGCTATACTTAGGGGGAGATCATATTTGGGCCACTATTGGGGTGCAACAGGGAGACCCTTTGGGCCCTCTCCTGTTTGCCCTTGTTCTTCACCCCCTTGCGCACCAGATTCGAGAAAATTGTCGCCTCCTCCTTCACGCGTGGTACCTTGACGATGGCACTCTCATTGGGGATTCCGAGGAAGTGGCCAAAGCTTTGCAGATTATTTCGGAGACCGGCCCCTCCCTGGGCTTGCAACTCAATATCAAGAAGACGGAGCTGTTTTGGCCGTCTTGCGATGGGAGGAAGAATCGGCCGGGCCTCTTCCCCTCGGGCATCAGTAGGCCGGCCCTAGGGGTAAAGCTCCTTGGAGGGGCAGTCAGTAGGGATGGTGGGTTCATTGAGGGGTTGGCGTCCAAGAGGGCTTCTAACGCTGCCGCTCTAATGCACCTCCTTCCCAAGATTCGGGACCCGCAATACGAACTCCTCCTGCTTCGCTCTTGCATGGGTGTTGCCAAGCTCTTTTTCGGCCTGCGGACCTGTCCCCCTGCCCACATGCAAGGGGCGGCCTCCTGCTTTGATCAGACCCTGCGCGAGACAGTTGAAAACATTGTGGTCTGTGGAGGGGCTTATTTTGGGGACCTTCAGTGGCGGCTTGCTTCCCTACCTATCCGGCACGGAGGGCTCGGGGTTTCTTCGGCTATGGAGGCCTCGTCTTATGCGTTTGTTGCGTCCCGGGCCCAATCTTGGGGGCTGCAGGACCACATCTTGCGGGAGAGCGGGGTCTGTGGTATGGACTCGGATTATACTTTCGCTCTGGTTGCCCTGCGTGACATCGTACCGGGTTTTGATCTTAGCGGTTTCTCTGACAAATACACCGCCCCACCAAAACCCCAACATGTTTTGGCGAATGCCCTTTTTAGCAAAATCGTGTTGGATATGGAGACCCGGTTTAATATGAATGCCAGGCAAAAAGCGGTGTGGAGCTGTCTTCGTCAACCACATGCCCAAGATTTCCTCCATGCTCTCCCCATTGACGGGCTCGGGCAACGCATGTCGTCGGTTGAATACCGATCTATCCTCAAGTACCGGCTTATGATACCCCTCTTTCCCGCGGACGAGAAGTGCCCTGTTTGCCGCAAGGCGTGTTTGGACTCGTTTGGGGAGCACGCGGTTCACTGTAAAGATCTCCTGGGTTTCAAGTACCGTCATGACTGGGTCCGGGATGTGCTATTTGACATTTTCAGAAAGGCTGGGATTTCAGCCAAGAAGGAAGCCCCCGTCAACTTCTTAACTGACCCAAAAGAGGGGCGTTCGACCCTTAGACCGGCGGACATCCTGGTGTTTGGGTGGTCAAGGGGGAAGCACGCTTGCATCGATTTGACTGGGGTTTCTCCCCTTGCGGGCTTTGGCGCTGGAGTTTTCACGGCGGGGCAGGCTGCTGCTAAGGCGGCTGCGGGTAAGGTGGACAAGCACGAGAAGGCATGTCTCGAGAATCAGCATGTGTTTGTCCCCTTTGCTTTTGACACGTTCGGGCACCTCGCGTCAGAGGCTGCGGACACGCTCGGGCGGATCCAGAAGGTTATGCATGGACATATAGTGACCTCTAGAGCTAAGAAACTTGTTTTCATCCGCTTAGGTTTTGCTATTCAAAAAGGGCTTGCGGCGCAGCTTGTTGCCCGTTTGCCCCGTATGTCGGACTGAGTTGTAACTTTTATTTTGTCTTATTATTACTATTGATATAAAAAAAAAATAGAACTTATTGGTTACATACACACCTTACTAGGACTCATTGGTCCCAACTGACCCTCGTTTCCCCTAAACACACCTTATTGGGACTCATTGGTCCTAAACACAACTTATTGGTTACATACACACCTTATTGGGCCATCATTGGTCCTAAACACAACTTATTGGTTACATACACACCTTACTGGGACTCATTGGTCCCAACTGGCCCTTGTTTCCCCTAAACACACCTTTTTGGGACTCATTGGTCCTAGACACAACTTATTGGTTACATACAAACCTTATTGGGCCATCATTGGTCCTAAACATAACTTATTGGTTACATACACACCTTACTGGGACTCATTGGTCACAGCTGACCCTCGTTTCCCCTAAACACACCTTATTGGGACTCATTGGTCCTAAACACAACTTATTGGTTACATACACACCTTATTGGGTCATTATTGGTCCTAAACACAAATTATTGGTTACATACACACCTTATTGGGACTCATTGCTCCCAACTGACCCTCGTTTCCCCTAAACACACCTTATTGGGACTCATTGGTCCTAGACACAACCTATTGGTTACATACAGATCTTATTGGGCCATCATTGGTTCTAGACACAACTTATTGGTTACATACACACGTTACTGGGACTCATTGGTCCCAACTGACCCTCGTTTCCCCTAACACACCTTATTGGGACTCATTGGTCCTAAACACAACTTATTGGTTACATACACACCTTATTGGGCCATTATTTGTCCTAAACACAACTTATTGGTTACATACACACCTTATTGGGACTCATTGGTCCCAACTGACCCTCGTTTCCCCTAAACACACCTTATTGGGACTCATTGGTGCTAGACACAACTTATTGGTTACACAAAAACCTTATTGGGCCATCATTGGTCCTAAACACAACTTATTGGTTACATACATACCTTACTGGGACTTATTGAGCCATCATGGGTTCTAAACACAACTTATTGGTTACATACACACCTTACTGGGACTCATTGGTCCCAACTGACCCTCGTTTCCACTAACACACCTTATTGGGACTCATTGGTCCTAAACACAACTTATTGGTTACATACACACCTTATTGGGCCATTATTGGTCCTAAACACAACTTATTGGTTACATACACACCTTATTGGGACTCATTGGTCCCAACTGACCCTCGTTTCCCCTAAACACACCTTATTGGGACTCGTTGGTCCTAGACACAACTTATTGGTTACATACACACCTTATTGGGCCATTATTGTGTTGGATTTAGGTGTCCAGACCCGACTAAATCAAGTACCCGACCCGGTCAAGACCCGTAAGAGTTACACCGGAGGCAACGGGTATTTA
>JBCNJP010010195.1:0-23741 GCA_039602395.1 Deinandra increscens subsp. villosa | reverse complement strand
ATACTTATGCAGCTGGTCCTATGTACACTCCTAGGTGTTAACACTTGGAGCCCTTCATCAAGTTGATTCGGATGCACTACAGTGTGCAGCCTCAGCCTGGCATGATGAGCTCGCATCACTGTCCAAACCTTTGCTTGTGGTCAACATAGGAGGACCTATTCGTGAGTGTATTTACATAATTGATTTGTTCACACACTTTTCTTCCCCTAAAAAGTCATTCCAATGTGTGATATAAATTGATTTTATAAAAATATGACTATACTTGATAGAAAATAAATTGTCATTCTTTAAACTTTTAACTTAATAATAGAAAAGAATCACAAATGTCCTTTTTGGGCATTCTATTTTATAGTCACATAAATAATCTGTATTCTCTACACAACAAAGCGGAAGCACATCCAAACACAACTTCTGCAGCCTGTACTATTACTTTTTATATGATTTTGATTATTTTATCACATTATCAGTCGGAACTGCACATCCAAACACCCCGTATATTCTCTTCTTTGCAACAGAAATTAGTATGCTGGAAATAATACCTCAAGTCACAAGTACTGTTCCACTCATGCATTCCTACCAGTTTTCTGAATTAACACGGCCGGTTGGATCTTGGCTTGTATTACAGGTCACTGCAGATATGGTGCTGACCTGGCAAGGCAGTTAACAGCATCATTGATGAATGTTCTCCCAACTTGTGGGAGCATTAGGATTTCATTTTCTAGACGAACCCCCAAGCAGGTATGGATTGTTTCTTATATTAGTCAACTCATAATCAGCAGATGAAAAACAAAAAGTATTTTCTAAAATTATAACCATCAGGTGTCTGAGATATTGGTAAGGGAGTTTCATAACCATCCTAAGGTTTATATCTGGGATGGCCAAGGTACCAACCTCTCCATCTTTAATTATTTCCATTTTTACTTCCCGAACTATTGAGGTGGCGGTTTCAAACCATTTGCAATGCTCGTGTGTTTATGTTTAACAAGTCAAACGGGTGCCCTTAATGTACTTTTAGTACATAAATTGGTTAAATCTTGACATAATAATTGTTATTAAATAGTTAAAGTTTTTGGACAGAAAATGTTTCGAGACATACACACCCAGCTCGGACCAAAATAACCTGATTTGACAGGTTGCCCAACTCACCCATTTTGCCACCTCTACCAAACAGGAATCGAAGATATTGAAATAATCTGAATACATGATTCCGTGTAGATCCAAATCCACACATGGGGCATCTAGCTTGGGCTGATGCTTTTGTGATTACTGCTGATTCTGTGAGCATGCTAAGCGAGGCTTGCAGTACTGGGTAAGCATCTTTGGGCTTTTCAAAATCTTGTCAAATAATCAATTTTTAATTTTCACATATCTTTTTTTTCCTTAATTTTTATGGAAGTCACATGCCTTTTGACATTCCAGAAAGCCTGTTTATGTAATTGGAGCAGAGAGGTGCACATGGAAGTTTGCATACTTCCAAAAAAATCTACAAGAAAGAGGGATGGCGCGACCATTCACCGGCGATGAGAATGTAAGTTTTAACTATACATACAAAGAAACAGAATTTGAGAACTTATGACCACCATAATACTTCACTAGCAAAGCAAAATGTGGTCACCCTTGATAAAAGAATAAATTACACACGCACACCACACACCACACACCACACACACACACATCATTAAGATTGAGGACTTCTTTTATTTTTGTTAAATTTAATGATTTTGGGTTAGGGGTTGATGCATGTTTTATAGTGAAGGGCTTTTTTTGTTTTTGTTTTTGTTTTTTTTGCCTGTTGTCATTATGTATACATGGCTTCATGCCTTTAAAAAATCATAAAGATAGCATGGTGTACAAATAACCACTGTAGGGGTTTATTTCTTGGTGTTACTGTACAGATAGCGGAAAGATGGATATATCCTCCATTACAAGACACAAAGGAGGCAGCCAAACATGTCATTCGAGCACTAGCCAAACGTGGCTGGAATTTGCAGCCTTGACGGGTTGGAGCCAATCTAGAAACAGGATGAACAACTTGTAGTCAAACCAGTCTTTCAGTGGGTTTATAATAGAAAGTTTTATATATTGTTGAAATCATCTTGGTCCTGAAGACTTTCTATTTTTTTTATTTTGTTTTAGGGAATTTGAAAAGTCAACAAATAGCAACCCTTTTCATTTTGGTTGTATGGTGTATTCTATCAACAAGTGTAATTTTTTATTCAATTATATGAAACTTTACTGTGCACACAACTCAAATCAATCCTTGGTTGTATGGTGCATACCACACTCAGTTGGATATATACCCATGTAAAGTTTAAAAGTTGTATATATATATATACCCAAGTTAAAAAATTAATTGTATATATCCCCTTACAGAGTTTAAAAATTGCATATATACCCAACCTAAAAATATGCATATATACCCGACCTAAAAATTTAATTGCATATATCCCCCTGTAAAGTTTAAAAATTACGTATATACCCATTTTAGTTTTTTCTATTAAATATAAAATATAGAATGATTTTTTTAATCTTAATTACTCAAATCTCATCAATTGTATATTCACTTTTTTATTCCAAATCATATAAATTACAAGCATACCCATTTATTTTGCTCTTTTAGTAATTTTTTTTTTGTTCATAGGTTAGTTCTTTTTTTCTCAACCTTTTTTTTTCATGTTTTGATTTTTTGGTGGCCGCTTGTATAGCAATTTCCTCACTATCAAGCAAGAATATAATTAAATCAAATTATAAGTAAAAAAAAAGAGATAAATTTTGACGGTGTTGTGAGTATGGACATCATGAAAAGACATGCAAATCTCAAGATCAACCACACATAAGTTAACAGTCACAGGGGAAAAGTACAAAAGCTTGTGAAAGTAACTAGTTAAAGTCGAGTAAAACTTTACTACTTGTTTTTTATATTTTAAATATTTTGACTCTTATTTTTGGTTGAAACTTTTGTGTTTGTATTTTGGTACCGTAATAAATTAACTTTAAAGTTTGTTTTATTTGGTATTTGTTAGTGATAAGAAACGAAAAACAAAACATGAACAAAGAAAAGTTGAGAAAAAAAGAATTAAATGAAAACAAAAACTACTAGAAGAGCAAAAGAAATAAATAGATATACTTGTAATTTTTATGATTTGAAATAAAATGGTATACTTTTATATTTATTAAATTTAATGATTTTGGGCTAGGGGTTGATGCATGATTTATAGTGAAGCGCTTTTTTGTTTTTGTTTTTCTGCCTGTTGTCATTTTGTATTCATGGCTTCATGCCTTTTAAAAATCATAACGATAGCATGGTGTACAAATAACCACTCTAGGGGTTTATTTCTTCTTGTTACTGTACAGATAGCGGAAAGATGGATCTATCCTCCATTACAAGACAGGTTTACGGATCTTTAACATGTTTAGATTTTCATTTCACCAAATTTACATTTAGAACGTAGTAATGTGTGTTTATTAGACCATTTTTTTTAAAAAACCCCAGCTGTGCGAGACACGAGTCTAAAAAGACACATATAATTATAAATATGACTAACAGATATTAAGTTAAAGTAAGTGGATGTTAAGATAAGTTGACAATATATCAACAAATTGTTCCATTTTGATCACACAACAATTTGTAATTTCGTGTGAGATAAGTTCCATAATTTAAGAGAGTTAATGTTAAAAATAATACAAGCTATTGTTTGTGAATAAGGAAATTGGATTTTAATAATTCCAAGTTTCACCTATTGGCTGGGATTAATCCCACATTTTGAAATGTTTCTCATGGAGCCCAAGTTTCAAACTATTTTCTCTCATTGATCCCAAACTAACGGAACCCTAACGGTGTTAGTTGTTTTGCTGACGTGGCGGTCCAGCTGGCTTTTTTCTTTGGGAAATTGAATTTTAATAATATCAAATTTCACCTATTGACCGCGATTAATCTCACATTTTGAAATTTTTCTCAACGAACCCAAGTTTTAAACTATTTTCACTCATTTATCTCAAACTAACACCGTTAGGGTTCCGTTAGTTTAGGATCAATGAGAGAAAATAGTTTGAAACTTGAGCTCGGTGAGAAACATTTTAAAAGATTTGATTAAATCCGGCCAAATTTGAGATTATTAAAATCCAATTTCACTTGTTTGTGAATATAAGCTTACAATATGTCTCCTAGCCGAGCAACAAATTCCTGTAAGAAACTCGATTATTATATAGAATAATAAAAACAACATAAATTAAAAAATATTATTGGGATTAGTGATTTATTTAACAATAAATTTAGATCAGTAACGAGTTAGCTAACACCAAAAAAAAACTTTTTTAAATACAAAGATTCTTTATATTTTTTAAAACTTAGGACCTATATTATAAAAATCAAACAAACTATTTGTAAGCTACACTTAAAATGAACCATAAGAGAAGCTTTCTATTTTGTTCCTCATTTTCCCTCGTTTCAAAATCGAATCGCACAACAGCATCTCTTAATCCTATATTTCCGATTTGCTGTTCCAATAATCCTGCACACACAAATATAGGCACTTCCCCCTTTATTAGGGTTCCTATAATCCTGCATTCTCTCCCTCCGCCATTGAGATTACGATCCTTCCTCTTCAATTCCTTGATATCAGCTTCTTCCTTCCCTTCACAATTTCGGTAGGTTTTTCGTTATCCATTCTGTTGTAATTAAATGCTTTCTCATTTCATATGCGGCTTCTAATCATCTCTATTCATTTGCATGAATGTGTTGTTATAAATTATGATAGATAGATAGATATGATATATGCACTTGATTTTATCATTATTTTATGGATGTTCTGTTGTAACTTGTCTAGTCTGATCGGAATTTATTGTTTTTAGCAACATTGTGCTAGTTTAGATTTGTTGATTTGTTTATGCGATTTGTGCATGAATTTAGCTAATTGGAAATGACTCAATGAGGTGATCATATGCTTTTGTTTGAATGTTTTCAGGAACTTGTATCTGTGTGTCAAAGGCTGTAACCAACCTGCAAGCTCCGGTTTTATAGTTATAGGTTTCGATTAAGAGAATTGGTTTGTGATTTTCTATTTCCAAGGTATTAATTGGGGACAAAAGTTGAGGATTTACACTTTTATATCATGAGAACCTCTTGGGCTGATGCTGTTGATAATGCAGCTTCGGGCTCTGATAGTTATGGGGTTCGTGGGGCGTCCCATAGGCCTGCATATGTTCCACCACATCTTCGTAACAGGTCCCCCACGCCTGAACACATGGCTGGCCCGGCCACATCAAACAACGGCCCACCACCTGGTAATGATAGGTTAGGATACAATGGACAAACAAGTGGGTCACGGTGGGCTGGTCCTAGGTCTGATTATGGTAGACCGGGAAATGGTTCTGGCGGGCGTGGTGGTCGAGGTGGTGGCTGGGGAAACCGAGGTGGTGCTTGGGGTGGTAGAGAATCGGAAGCTAACCCATTTGGTAATGATGATGTGGATGGGCATGAGGAGATTGCATTAGATCAAGAAAGTAGTGGTATTAATTTTGATGCTTATGAGGACATTCCCGTTGAGACAAGTGGTGTTAATGTGCCACCTCCGGTTAATACATTTGCGGAGATAGATTTAGGGGAAGCTTTGAATCTTAACATTAGGAGGTGCAAGTATGTGAAGCCGACACCTGTGCAGCGTTATACGATTCCCATTTCTCTTGCAGGTCGAGATTTGATGGCTTGTGCGCAAACTGGATCAGGGAAGACGGCTGCGTTTTGTTTTCCCATAATTAGTGGGATAATGAGGGGGCAAGCTGTTGCTGTGCAAAGGCCACATGGTTTTAGGACGGTTTTTCCACTTGCTCTAATATTGTCTCCTACCAGGGAGCTTTCTTGTCAGGTTTGATTCTTGACCAATTTCATAGATGATGTTAATGATGCTCTTGACCTTGGTTTAAAAAAGTGTGCTTGAGGCGTGAGGTTATTTATATAGGTTGTGTTTAGCGCGTCATAAGCTAGCTTATCAGCTAGTTTTTTGATGTATCAAACGGGGCTTTTTTTAAAAAGCTAGCTTTTTTAAAAAGCCCCGTTTGGTAACGTCAAAAAACTAGCTTATAAGCTAGCTTTTGAAAAGCTAGTTGGAGTAGCGTTTCAACTAGCTTTTATAATATTTCCAGTTTTACCCTTCCCTAACTTATAAATAAATACATTTATCTACATTTATGACATGTACTTTTATGTCATTTTATATTTTTCAGCTAATTTTTACCAAACGTTATTTTTTATCAGCTAGCTTATAGCTTATCAAGCTAGTGCGCCAAACACAACCATAGTAAATCACATTTAGAAAAAGATATGAGAAGTTAGTGGATCTGAATTGAATCATGACTATATAAGCTATTCTTAAGAGATTCAATATAAATGAAATCATGGAAGTGGACCTTTTAGTTCCTTTTTTCACGTAAGTTGATATCTAAGTTTTGGGTATGTTTAGGCTAGAAAGCAATGAGAAATCTAAAACATATTATAAAAAATACCTTGCGCCTCGTGTGGGTGATGTGTGCGCCTTTGCCTTCGCGTCATGCTTTATGAAACTAAGTGCTTGACGTATATTTGTGTTTCTTTACATGCAGATACACATGGAAACTCGGAAGTTTGCATATCAGACAGGTGTGAAGGTGGTGGTTGTTTATGGAGGAGCACCGATCAATCAACAGGTAGCTACAACTATTCGCTGTCACTTGAATTTTATATATTTTAATTCATTCTATCTGAATTGGTGATTAATAATATAATTGGCATGCACAGTTACGAGAGCTTGAGAGAGGGGTTGATATCCTTGTGGCAACTCCTGGAAGATTAGTTGATTTGCTGGAAAGAGCAAAAGTTTCGTTGCAAATGATTAGATATTTAGCTCTTGATGAGGCGGATCGTATGTTGGATATGGGATTCGAGCCCCAAATAAGGAAGATTGTGGAGCAAACAGACATGCCTCCTCCAGGTGCCAATGGCAGACAAACAATGTTGTTCAGTGCCACATTTCCTAGAGAAATTCAGGTTTTTATTCTTATTGGCAATTTGAAAATTACTTTTGATAGATAGGCCTAAGGTGCCTGTATCGGATGATGTGTTCCGCAGAGACTTGCATCTGATTTTCTTTCAAATTACATATTTCTGACTGTGGGACGGGTCGGTTCAAGTACTGATTTAATTGTCCAACGGGTGGAATTTGTTCAAGAAACTGACAAAAGAAGCCATCTTATGGACCTTCTTCATGCACAAAAGGATAATGGATTTGGAAAGGTACCACTTGTTACTTTTTATGGATTTTTCACATTATGATCTCCATTACCCAGAAAATTATGTAATCTGTAGTTTAGTGTATTTAGCGTAATAGCAAGGAATTGATGTTTCTGTTTTGCAGCAACCGCTTACCCTAGTATTTGTTGAAACAAAGAAGGGAGCCGATTCACTTGAATATTGGCTATGCGGAAATGGTTTTCCTGCTACTACAATCCATGGTGACAGAACGCAGCCGGTAATTTCTACAATTTAACGTTCATTTGTATGGTTTTTTATTAGTACAAGTAGGAAAATGGGTTTGGGTCAAAGCTAGTAATTTTCATATGGTTGTAGGAAAGGGAGCTGGCATTGAGGTCTTTCAAGAGTGGAAAGACTCCGATTCTTGTTGCCACCGATGTGGCAGCTCGTGGGCTTGACATCCCTCATGTTTCTCATGTGGTTAACTTCGACCTCCCTAACGACATTGATGACTATGTACATCGAATAGGACGGACAGGACGGGCTGGTAAGACAGGATTGGCTACAGCCTTCTTTAACGACAACAATATGTCATTAGCAAAACCGCTTGCTGACCTAATGCAGGAAGCTAATCAAGAGGTACCTCAATGGCTCACTCGTTATGCCAGTTGGGCGGCTTATGGTGGGAGAAACAAGCGGTCAGGAGGAAGGTTTGGTGGCCGTGACTTCCGAAAGGAGAGGGCTGGTGGTGGTGGTGGTGGTGGCGGCATGGATTACTATGGCGGGGCTGGTGCACCCAGTGCCTGGGATTAAACTTTTAGTCTCAAATGTAACCTTTTTTTCTTAGGGATTAACAAGCATGATGTCGAAAGTTTGTTTAGTTGGCAGATAAACTATATGATACTCTCTGTACAGTTAAAACATTTATCTCATTAGACAGAAACAATGGCATAATCCACAGGAATGCTTTATTAACTTGTACCATATGTAGTAAAAGTAATATGTTTTTACTGAATTAATAAAAGCAGGTAATTTGTACACGTGGGCAGATGAGATTGCGAATTTGATGAATATCACAACCTCAAAGTATATTAATTTGGGACATGACCATTCATAAAAACATTGCTTTTGAAATTTTGCAGAGTAATAGTAAATTAGGGTTAGGTTATTCAGAATTTTTTGTTCTGAGAACCATTTTGAACCATTAATTGTTAGGGGGACCACTCAAATTAATGGGAAGGGGAGGGGGAATTTTCTTATATATAATTAGTCGCATAGAATGGTTCTCAAAATCAAATGGTTATCAAATGAACCTCCCTCTACTAAGGTGCTGTTTGTTTTTGCAGACAAAAACTGTTTGCAGTCTGATTTCATCTGATTTTATGTCTGCAGCTGAAGATGTGGTCTGAAGATCTGCAATCTGAAAATATAAGACTGTTTGTTTAATAAACTTGAAACTGTCTGCAAATACTGAAAATATATAACTGTCATACTTATCCTACTTAATAAAAGTCATTCAACATTCAAGTTTCAATAGAAATACAATAAAACCAAGTACAAATAACATGAAACACAAAGTCAAATAAACTCAAAGTACATTGTTTTGCATTAATTGTTGTGCTATTTGATCTCGTAGTTTACTCATGAATTCACGATCTTCTGAACTTCCATGTCTTGGTTCCTGTTCATCACCGTGATCTTGTACATGTTCATCTCCATCCTGTAAGCGTACATTTGAAGTGTTTGGATATGTGGAGATGATGAAACCCCAGATGTTTGGGTAGATGTCCATTGATTAGCACCAGTAGCACTAAGCCCATCAAACACAGCTATGTGGAGGTCAAGATGAGGCAATGGTCGTGATTTTAGTGCCATTGCCCTCGGGTGACCCTGCGCCAAATTAATAAGGACTATAATAAATACTTGTCTATTATGATTGTTAATTTTAGCATATTACATAATATTGAATTTCTAAAAAAATAAAACACACCTTCTTAAAATCCTCCCATTCCTGAGATGTTAAAGTGAACATGTTTGTTCGAGGGACGTAGAGATTTCCGGTCTTGTTTCTCAAGTAGCACCAGCCCACGTATTTTGCCTTACAGGTGTCAAAAGCATTCCTAATTTTCTTTTGATTCAAATTCATTCCAAATCGTTCCTTAAGTTTCTTTCCTAACACATCCCAAGACTCCTTACGCAAGCTTGAACCATTTCTACCTACTCTCGCCAATTCTTCAACACATAATTCTAATAAGAATTTGGTAGACTCATCCGTCCATGATTGTCGACTATCACTATTATCCATCTATGATTAAAATCACAAACCATATCAATAACAATTTTATCAACATAACTAGATCACTCTAATAACAACTCTACACTTTCACTAGTAGACTTCATCATTGAGTCACATTTTCTAACATTGTAATACTTAAAAGTTAGAAAAGAAAGCCATATACTCGCCAACTGTGAGCAAAAATTTGCCAAAAATTGCATCAGATATACAATCAGATCTAGGTTTCATATATCAAGCTAGATTCAAAATTTCAAATCTCCAATAGCCCTAAAATTCTTAATATCACCATGTCAACTATGTTCATCCAACACATACATAAAAATTTGCCAAAAATTGCCAAAAAATGGCAAAAAAATCGGTAAAAAATGCCAAAAGATACGGTGGCTGCTGTAAAAAATGCCAAAAGAATAGGTAAAAAAAGCCAAAAGAATCGGTAACCTGATTGAACTCCAAAGATTTGAGACGGTGGCTGCTGTGAGGAGATAGCGTAGGGGCAGGAGGTGCGCTGGCAGGAGGTGCGCCGGCAGGGAGGAGCGCCGCCGGCAAGGAGGAGCGCCGGCTGAAGGAGGTCGCCGGCAGAGGTGACGTGATGGAGAGCAACGAGAGGTGAGGGGAGCGGCGTTATATTTTTTTTAGGTTAAGAAGTTGTGAAGATGTTTTAAGCAAGTGTTCAAGGCTTTTTTTTCCAGATGTTTTAAGCTGATATAAGGTCTTCACAGGAAAAAACAAACAGTCTTCAAGGGTATACATCTGCGCGCCCGCAGACATACCCCTTTTGAAGATGTTTTAAGAAAAAACAAACACAACCTAACTATACATTGTTGAAGCTGACACTTAACATGCCTGCATTCTGAAATTACTGAACGAAAAAACGCATTGCACTTTAAAAATTTTGAAAATTTCAAAGTAATCTTGAGTGATATATACTCGAGCAACTATTGTTACCAAATACTTCACCCGAAAAACTAACTCTAAATCTCAGGCTTAAACAACTAAAGAAGTTCGGTATCATTCTCTTGTTTCAACACCATTATTACCCCCTTCTTAACAAAAAGAATACCAATTGCAAAAATGTATCAAAACTTAAATCCTGGTCTACTTATTGACGATTTGTTGTTCTTTCAACCACAACACCGGTCATATTTCATTTTCAGAGATAGAGCATTGATCGATGAGAATGTTGTGAAATTTCGAGAATTTGTATGGAAGCTGGATAGAATCTAAAGTCGTGTCTGATTCATTTTCAGAATAAAACAATTTGGAATATATTAGCATGTATCGTGTTCCCCATATTAGTTTGTATATCGGTAATAGTATAGGGGTGTCGATGTAATATCTGTAACTATATATACGTATGAAATATAATGGAGAGGTGACTTTTGAACCCTAACATGGTATCACGAGCTTGATTGCCTATTCTCTCCAAAATTTTCGATCACCCCTTCTCCAAGAAACCCCTCTGCCGGCCAACCCTAGCGGCGCCCTTCCCTTCGTCGGCCCTTCCTTTTTCCGGCCACCTGATCTTCTTTTCTTCTTTCTGTTTTTCATTCCCTTCACCTTTCTCCCTCTCTTGTAATGGCCGACGCCACCAAACAGACTCCTCCCCCTCCACCGATTACAAACACATCCATCCAGCCCTCACAATAACTAACATCCGAACTTTGATTCCGATCACTCTCGATCTGGCCAACGACGAATACAACGCCTGGACCGAGCTCTTTACCATTCACTGTACCGCTTACGATGTTCTCGATCACATCATTCCGTCGAAGACCGCAGGTTCATCTCAGCCACGCACGCCCGAAGAACAAGCACTATGGACCCGTCTCGATTCGGTGGTCATGGGGTGGATATATGGCACTCTTCACAAAGATCTCATGAAAACCATTCTTCGTTCGTGCAAGACAGCGGCAGAGGCTTGGTCGCTTCTAAAGAAGATCTTCTTGGACAATCAAAATCAACGGGCGATTCACTTGCAAAACAAGTTTGCTAATACCCGTCTGGATGATTTTTCTGATATTGCATCTTATTGTCAAGCCCTCAAATCGTTGTCTGATCAACTCAGCGATGTGGGGGCTCCCGTTACTGATCACATGTTGGTTCTTCAAGTTATTGCAGGTTTAAATGACAAGTTCGATGGAGTTGCAATGTTGTTACAACAAACCAGTCCGCTTCCCGATTTCTTCGCCACCCGATCGAGACTTATCCTTGAAGAAACGAGGAAAAAGAACCAACCGCCACCGCCACCGCCGGCCGCTGCCTTCACCGCCGGATCTGCCGGAACAGCCACCAGCGGCGGCGGCGGCCCATCACAGCCACAGCAGCCGTCCGCGGACCAGCCACCTCCACCTCGGTACAATCCGGATCCTCGTCCCTTTTATGATCAATTTAATCGTGGGGGTCGTTTTAGTCATAACCGGGGTGGTCGTGGTCGAGGGGGTAACAACAACTATAACCGTGGGCGCCCTCGTCATAACCGTGGTGGATACAATAACACACCACTTTGGAATACTCAGAGCTTCGGACCGTGGACTTACCCTCCTCAATGGCAAGCACCACCATGCCCTTACCCGACCTTGCAGACGCAACAAAGGTCAATGCCACAGTTCTCGTTCGTCTAACTCTGCAGGTATTCTTGGCCCAACCCCGCAGGCCTATACTATGGAGGGGAATCCCATGCCTACCTACATTCCCCAACACATGAATCCGACGATGACCATGAACCCGGATCAACAGCAGTGGGTTTTAGACACCGGGGCCACTCATCATATGGCTAATTCGTCAGGTAACCTCTCTGATTATGTCAATAATGGTAATAAAAACCATATAGTTGTCGGTAATGGTCGCCACATACCTATCCATGGAACCGGTAACACTACACTTCCACCACCTTTCCCACCTTTAAAAAATAAATAATATTCTTGTTGCCCCACACCTAATTAAAAACCTGCTTTCTGTACGCCAATTAACCACCGATAATAAAATATCTATTGAATTTGACCCTTTTGGCTTTCTTGTGAAGGATTACCAGACGCGGATTCCTATCCTCAGATGTGACAGCTCGGGGGATCTTTACCCACTCTCCGCACCTTCAAGCCGTCTCACCAGCCCCTCTACATTTGCTGCTCTCTCCCAAGACCTTTGGCACTCCCGTTTAGGCCACCCTGGCTCCTCTATTTTGCGTATTTTGAACTCTAGAAAACTGATTGATGTTGGTTCTGTTTTGGATGTTGGTTTGTGTGAACCTTGTGTGCTTAGCAAACATATTAAATTGCCGTTTTCTGATTCTGTTACTCATACCTCTTTACCCTTTGACATTATTCACAGTGACCTTTGGACCTCACCCGTCACCAGTTCGGGTGGGCACCGCTATTATGTTCTGTTTCTTGATGATTACACTAATTATCTGTGGACGTTTCCATTAACTCACAAATCACATGTTTTCTCAGTCTTCTCTACATTTCATAAAATGGTTCAAACACAGTTCAATACCAACATTAAAACTTTACAATGCGATAACGGTACTGAATATAATAACAATCAGTTTCATGATTTTTGCAATAAAACGGGAATGCAATTTCGTTTTTCTTGTCCTCATACCTCTCCACAAAATGGCAAATCGGAAAGAAAAATTCGATCCATTAACAACATTCTTCGGACCCTTCTCACCACTGCTTCTCTACCCACCACCTTCTGGCACCACTCTTTACAAATGACTACCTATCTACTCAACATCCTCCCAACCAAAACCAAACAATTTCTGTCTCCTACTTACCTTCTCTATGGCACTCATCCCTCCTATTCCCACCTTCGTGTTTTCGGTTGTCTCTGCTATCCACTTTTCCCCTCTACCACCATCAACAAACTTCAACCCCGATCTTCCGCTTGCATTTTCCTTGGCTATCCCTCCAACCACAGGGGATACAAA
Organism: Deinandra increscens subsp. villosa; assembly: GCA_039602395.1. Lineage (NCBI taxonomy): Eukaryota > Viridiplantae > Streptophyta > Magnoliopsida > Asterales > Asteraceae > Deinandra > Deinandra increscens. The sequence goes on along the minus strand of JBCNJP010010195.1, from coordinate 10,292 downwards.
TGTCTAGAAATCTCCACCAAAAAGATGCTTATCTCCCGACACGTCGTCTTCGACGAGCGTGTCTTCCCCTATTGAAAAAGCAAGTAATCACCGGAGATAATTTGCCGCCATTTCAGGTTCGAGAATAATAGAAAGGTACTAAGTGATTAGAGAAGAAAGTAAGATTTCATTGATTCATAGAGAGAGAAAGTACAATCGCATGTGTAATACAGAAAGTACAAGTGTCCTCTAACTATTCTAACTTTCAACTATTTATAGGCTCCAAGAACAATCTTCCAGCCTTGCATCTGCAGGAGTCGCATGTATCTGTTTCCTGCACAAACACTTCTGGCAAACATCACATGCGAAGGACTTGGAAATAAGCGATCGGATGTGTACCACACATCCGGAGCATCGTTTACTTCATCAAGTCCCCCAAGTCTATTAAGTAAATAAAATGAAGTTAATAGACTTATTTTTGAATACAAACGGTTTTTACACATCCGACATTTGCATTGGTTTGAATCTGTCACACGAGATTGTAATTATGATCTTGACGTCCTTTCAATGCCACGCGTCGAGCCTTCCGCCCCAAAGCAGTTACCTGTCGCAATCATAATTATGAAAAAGCAATCTTTTCAAAATGTTTAAGATTTAACTTCCCCAAATTGCCCTCCGTAAAAACCGCCTTGCAAAACTGCTTTTTACTCCTTATATATAGACCCTCTTCTTCCCCTAAAATTTTTTACCACAAACCTAAACACTTTCCGCCATTTTCTCCCTGCATTTCCTTCACAGAGCAAAGTGTTAAGGTCAGCGTTTCCAACCTCTTTTTCTTGCATTTTCACTTTGTTATCAATACTCTGTTATGGCAACCACCCAGAAAGTGCCATCGAAACACAACCTTTCGATTTCATATCCTATAATCACCCAAAATGATTTGGATGATTTCGTGAGAGAGTTTAGAATTCCTGGAAACCTAAATCCTGTACTTGCAACACCAGGGAAACCGATCTATCCGTTTCCTGAAAAGAAATTTGGTGTTTACCTTGACTCTATCAGTGTGTATAACTACCGAATTCCTTTTACCCCTTTCCTTCTTGAAGCTTTAGCCTATTTTGAAATCCATTTCTCACAATGTAACCCTCCTGCTTTAGGAATCTTGAGTCATTTTGAACTTTCTTGTAGAGCCCTTGGTCTAGAACCGCAACTGATTCAATTCAGAGCTTTTTACCGTCTTACCATGTCTGGTGACTGGTACACCTTTGAGAAGCGCAGAAATATTAACCCTTTGTACACTAGGAAGCCCCCCACAAATCGCCAGTGGAAGAATCAGTTCTTTTACCTTGATGACTCCTGTCTCCCGGCTTCAATGGTGTGGCGTGACATTCGCCTAACTGTTCACGATGTCATTCCTGAAGAAGCCGATGTTCATAAGGCGACATATGATCTTATTAGTAACTTTGTGCATCCTATTCGCCGCATCCCGGAAGAGATGTTGGTTCTTGCTAAAATCAGTAGAAACTGGTTTTTCCCTAGGATGCGCCCCGTTATCTTATGCGGAAAAGAAAGTGCGTTTCCTTTATGATACTTCTTGATACATTTTCGTCCTTATTGTAACTTACCAACAAATTTTGTTTCTCTTGTGCAGCCATGGATCTATCAGATGCGTTGATGGTAAAGGATTTTAGCCAACTGCAATTTAGCAAAGCCGAAGTTAGCAAGGAAGCCTCTTCATCCACTGCCCCTTCATCCGGACCATCTCCTGTTACTACGGATGCACCACTTGTGAACACTTCCGAGGTTGCTACTGAGAAAACTGTTGATCCTTCCAAGATTTCTGAACCAACCACTTTGCAACCAGAAGTACAGCATCATCCGTCCCCTGTGGCCCAAAGGAGAAAAAAGAAATGTGCCAGACCAAACAAAAACGCTGCTGAGGAAGACCAGGATGAGGATGAGCCAACTCTCAAAAGAACCCGTAAGTCACCCGTTACCAGATCCAAAGCCAAATTTAGTACTACTGTGGAAACACTTTCCGAACACCTTGGCGGTGAAATGCATCAAAGGACTCCCTCTCCTTCATCCGATGGTGATAGTTTACCGGTTATGTCTCCCCCCAGCTTGGCACATCTTGTGAGCACTTCCTTTGATGATTTTATCCGATCTCCTTGTCAGACCATTGATCTCGTAAGTAACCCATCACCCACTGTTTCTACCCCTGGATGTGAGTTACCACCCTCTTTTACTCAAGCTGTGGTGCCTTCGCCGGTTGTGTCATCAACCCCACTTGCTACGCAACTTTACAACAGTGGGTCATCAAGCGTTTTACCATCTTTCAGTCATCCTACCTTTTCTGATGCGATGTGGATTCGCAATGAAGCAAAGCTTATGGGCACTCGCAAGAAATCGCCTGTAGGCTTGGATGAGTTGTTTATTCCCACCTGGAACATTACCAACCGCGACAGTGTGGTGGATCCTGTTTGTGAAAAAGATTTTTTCCTGAAGGTTGTTGGTCCAGGCGACGTGAGAAGATCTGAGGAAATGTCTGCTCCAGAATTTGCATCGAAGATTGTGTCAACATATGCAGCAAACAGCACTCTCATTCCGGAACTGTATAACCGCTGGATAAAAGCCGAATTTCAATTACAAACACTGAATGCTAAACTGGCTGCTGTTGCAAAGTCTGATTTGCAAGAGAAAAACCAAATGCTTCAAAAAGAGAATCAGGAGCTAACTCATTCCAACACTGCCATCTCTTCCAGATTGTCGGATGTGGAAAAATCCTTGAACAGTTCGATAAACCTGGTGGAAAGCTTAGAAAAGCAAAAACAAAACCAGTTTTCCGAATACATGCAAAGTCTAAAGGAAAAAGATGAGCAATTGGAAGCCCTGCAACTCCGCCTTCAAGAGAGGAATTCAGGTATCACCTAGCTTTTTATGCATATTTGCTCATGTATTTCTATTTAAAAAATAACTCTTACCATACTTTTTCCAAATTACCTATTGAATCAGAGTTTGATACTGTCAAATCCACCTTTGATGCGGAGAAGCATGTGTTGGAAGAGGAAAAGAAGAATTTGCTGATGGAAAGGAAGTGGTTAGTCAGTGAAGGTATCCCTGCAGCGGTTGACAAAGTTCTGAAAGGTCCACATTTGAAATCAGCTATTACTGATGCCCTTAACGCCATGAATGCTTGTGGCTTTAATGAGGGTATGCGTGCAGGGGTTTTCTTTGCATCTACCGACCCAACGGTGACGGCTGCATCTTGCAGAGGATTCGATGCTGAAGCGCCCAAAAAACTGAATGATGCTACTACAAACTTCCAAAAGTTGTCTTTTCCTTTTGTTGAAGCTTGTAAAGATTTGCAAGATGCCACCTTGGAGGAGATTAAGAAGATCCTCACAGCTGACCTTCCTCCTGCCAGCATTCCCCGCATCTGAAGACTTTCAAGTAAATCTTTTCCTTTAATCAACTTTCCTAAAAACAATATCACTTTTGCTCCGCCTGCGAGCGGACTTGCTTCTTTTGTGCCCGTTATGTGTAGGGCTTCTTTTGTTTGAAAACAGTTTACTTTTGTTGCATCTTATGAATGCTTTATGATGGATGATGATGTGTGATTTTGAATGGTTTATTATGATTTTACTATAACTTTGTTATAAGTATGATTTTTACTTTGCTTAGTTACATGTGTATGATTTACATTATCAACCTAAATGACCACATGCGTCCATGCCATCACCTTAAGTTTTTAATTGTAACCATGCACATCTTCTAAGTCTCATTAATTGATAACTCATAGTTATTTTTCTTTAGTCACATGGACTACCTCCGATTTTTTACTTTTGTTCGGAAGTGTGGATAGTGCATAACTACCTCTTATGACCCCATAGGTCGCATCCTAAAAGATGCATATATTGATCAATTTCCTTGGTTCTATTGAACCGCATCTATTTTAAGATGCATGGTGGCCAACCATACTTCAACCCTGTGGATTGAGTTTTATCGCATACGTATGTCTAGATTTTCTTTTTTCAGAAAAATGGTTATCGCACATGGCAACCAAAAGAATTTTATTCTAAAAAATGGAACATATCCAATTTTTACAGGAAATTTTACTAAAAGAATGGAACATATCCATTTACAGATAATACTTCTTCAAATGCACTCCATTCCAGGGGCGGGACAACACATTACCATTTCCATCTTCAAGTAGATAGGATCCCTTATTTAGCACCTCGGAAATTTTATAGGGTCCTTCCCATTGAACCGCTAACTTTCCTTTTGGCTCAACTCTGCTAACATCGTTATTTCTTAAAACGAGATCTCCTTCTTTGAACTGATACACTTTAGCATGAGCGTTATAATATTTTTCCATCTCAGACTTGTATTTACTTTCTCTGATAGAAGCCATTTCCCTTCGTTCCTCCAACACATCCAAATTTGCCCTTAACTCCTTATCATTATCCCTTAGTTCAAGCATCCTTTGAGTGGGTAAACCAACCTCTGCTGGGATAACAGCCTCAGTTCCATATGTTAAACTAAATGGGGTTTCACCGTTACTGGTTTTCGGCATGGTCCGATGCGCCCATAGCACATGTGACAACTCATCAACCCAGCCCCCACCTGCTTTATCTAAACGAGCTTTAATTCCTTCTATCAAACTTCGATTAATACGCTCAACCTGTCCGTTAGCTTGCGGATAAGCAACTGATGCAAAAACCTGTATTATGCCCAACTCTTCACACCATCCTCGGAATGGATCATCAGCAAATTGCTTGCCGTTATCTGATACAATGTGTAATGGTAACCCAAATCGGCATACAATGTACTCCCACACAAACTTTTTAACATGTTGTCCTGTTATGCTTGCCACCGCCTTTGCTTCTGTCCACTTCGTAAAGTAATCTACAGCGACAATAAGGAATTTGACCCGTCCCGCAGCTTCCGGAAATGGCCCCACTATATCTATTCCCCATTTTTGAAAAGGCCATGCAGAAGTAACAGGTACCAAATTATGCTTTGCCTTCAAACTAACCGGAGCATGCCGCTGGCAACTGTCACATTTTCTTAGTTCTTCAGTGACTAACTTATGCATCCCGGGCCAATAATATCCCAAAATTACCAACTTGTTTACAACCATGCGAGGTCCCATATGATTACCACAGATACCTCCATGTACCTCCCGAACAACTCTTTTTGCTTCTTCCATTGTTAAACATCGTAACAATGGTCCCAGATATGTCTTTCTATATAAGATACCATTTTGCAACTGATATTGTAATGAGTTAACCTTAACCTTTCGCGCATCTTCTCTATCTTCAGGTAAACATCCCTCGCTCAAGTACTTCCAGATAGGCCAAAACCATTCTCTCAGTCATAACAGATACCTCTCCTATTTGTTGATTTAAGACCGACGGCTCTTCCAACACTTCCACTCTTATTTCTTTAGCCAAATGTTGAAACGAAGTAGATGCTAACTTACTTAACACATCCGCTTTTTTGTTCTTCCCTCTTGAAACATATTCCACCTCGCAACTTGCAAAAGAATTCATTAAATCCTTGACCTGAGCTAAATAGAGAGCCATAACAGTACTTTTGGCTTCATAATCTCCTTTGATATGATTAGCTACCAATAGGGAGTCAACATGCGATTTCACATCAGCAGCACCCATCCTTTTTGCCAGTCGCAAACCTGTAAACTCAACACAAAGGTGACACAAAGATTTAGCTTACCCAACACCCCCTTCTGACATATTCTTCTTATGTTACTTAATATTTAAATCAAAAATACAGCTTCGATGTATGAGCTATTAACCTGCCAATAAAGCCTCATACTCTGCCTCATTATTAGATACATTAAAATCGAATTTGAGAGCATATGTCAACTCATCCCCCTCCGGACTAATTAATAGCAACCCTGTTAAATACAGAGGATATGCTCATGTCCATAAAAATAAGAAATTTATACCAATAAATTCTTAAATAGGGAGTTAAAAAGAAAACAACAAACCTGCCCCTGCACCATTTTCTCCTGAGGACCCGTCTGTAAACAACTTCCAAACTTCCTTAGATGCATTCTCGGATATGTTTGAATTGGTTTTAGTCATATGCGCTTTATTATTTCCAACAGGCATCTCCGCAAGAAAATCCGCTACCACCTGTCCCTTTATTGCTGTGCGAGGTTTAAACTGGAGATCATATTGCCCTAATTCAACAGCCCACTTTACCATTTTCCCAGACACCTCAGGTCTTCTTAACACTTGATTTATAGAGGATGTTGTCAAAATTTCTATCGTATGTGCCTGAAAATAACGCCGCAAACGCCTGGCCGACAAAACGAGCGCATATACAAGTTTTTCCATGAGCGAATATCGCATCTCATAATCCTTCAAGACCTTGCTTACATAATAAATTGGCATCTGCTTCTGCCCTCTTTCAGCAACCAAAACAGAACTAACAGTACCCTCCGTCACCGCCAAATACATTTGCAAAATCTCTCCCACAATTGGTGCAGTTAATGTGGGAAGGGTTATCAAAAACTCTTTTAACTGTTTGAATGCATCTTCTGCTTCCACGGTCCAACAAAAATCTGACTTTCCAATACTTGACTTTAACACTTGCATAAACGGTAACGATCGCTCTGCTGCCTTTGACACAAATCTTTGTAATGCCACAAGCCTTCCATTCAAAATTTGCACATCCTTAACAGTAGCTGGAGATCCCATTTGAAGTATCGCATCCACTTTTTCTGGACAAGCTTTAATACCTTCATCATTTACTATCATTCCTAAGAATTTTCCGGTACTCATGCCAAAAGAGCACTTTTTAGGATTCAAACGCATATTTATTTCTTTAAGCTTCGCAAATGTTTCTTCTATATCCTTGAACATGTCATCTTCACTTCTGCTTTTAATAACTATATCATCCACATAAGCTTCCAAATTTTTACCCACTTGTTTTTGAAAAGCCCAATCCATAAGGCGTTGATAAGTTGCACCTGCATTTTTAAGACCAAAAGGCATTTTGGTATAACAAAACATACCTTTTCTTGTAATAAATGCAGTTTTATCTTCATCTTCTTTCGCCATTTGGATCTGATGATATCCCTTATACGCATCTAAAAAACACTTCCACCGGAAGCCAACCACCGAATCAACTTTCAAATCAATTTCGGGAAGTGGATAACAGTCCTTAGGACATGCATTATTTACATCCTTAAAATCGATACACATCCTCCAAGATCCATCCGGTTTCTTTACCAACACCGGATTTGACACCCAATCTGTATACTGTATTTCTCTAAGAATTCCGGCTTCCACTAATTTCGCCACTTCCTCATTGACAGCATTTGCTCTTTCGGTATCCATTCCTCTTTGTCTTTGCTGTACAGGTTTACTTCCTGGATATAAAGCCAACTTATGCTCAGATAACGTTCTAGGAACCCCCGTCATATCCGACGGTTCCCAAGCAAATACATCCACATTCTTTTTTAATAAAGCATACAATCTTTCTCGAGCTTTTTCTGATAAACCGGTTCCTATCTGCAACTTTTGATCTGGGAACTTCGAGTTGATCACCCACTTTTCTTTTCCTATCTCATCCTTATCCACCTTATCTAAACATGTGTGGATATTCACGTTGTATACCTGTACCCCCGGATCTGCTGACAAAGTAGCAACTCCCCCTGGTGTTGGAAATCGAATCATTCCATGCATCACAGATATCACGGCACCTAATCTTCTCAACACTGGTCTTCCCAAAATAACATTATGTACTGATGAAGCCGAAACTACCAAAAACGTAACTTCCAGTTGTCGCATCTGCAAACCATTCCCAATAACCATAGGTAAAGTTATTTCTCCAATTGGTTTAACTACCTCACCTGCAAATCCCACTAAAGGTATCGTTGTTGACCGCAACTGCGCACATGTGGTAGGTCCCATCTGTCGGAAACACTGTTCGTACATAATTTCTGTTGCACTTCCACAATCCACATGAATTCTCTTAACCATGAACCCCCCAATTCTTGCGGACACAACTACTGGCTCCTCTGTTGCCATTTGTTCCAGTATAGGAGGAAAAGTTATTTCCTGGTACTTCCAATCTATTTGCTTATTACTCCTTCCTCTGACATTCCTACACTGATCCGACCCCTGTAATTGCACCATATTGATCACGGGTGCATCCCCTCCTGGCAAATTGTTTCTAATTACCTTCACCAAATGTCCTAACTTTCCTAATCTCACCGCTTTATCAATTTCCTTTTTTAACGTCCAACATGTATCTGTAGTGTGACCTCTGTCCTTATGATACTCGCAATACTTATCCAAATTTCTTGTGGGTGCATTTCGCATCTTTGGTGGTGCGGGTAAATCTACTTTTTCTGTTGCCAAAATCTGCGTGGGGGTTTTAACCAGCTCTATCAACTTTGCTCCCTTATAATCCCCATGCGCATGTCCTGAGGATCCACCAAAATTCTTTCCTCTTGAATGGAAACCTTTCGCCCATTTATTTTGTGAAAAATGACCCATTGCCCTTACCGGTCCTCCATTTGTACGCCCAGTGACCATAGAATTCTGTCGCATTTGTCCAGATCCACCATTAACATTGCTTAAATAAGCACATGCGTTTTTACCCCTGACAAATGCTCTTGCCTTATCCATTAACACATCCATTGACCTTGGTAAATCTTCATGTAACTTTTCTACAAGTTGGGCGCATTTTACCCCATGACAAAAGCCAGATATCCGCAATTGATCACCAGCGCCCTCAACTCCCATACTCTCTTTATTAAACCTTGTAATGAAATCTTCTATTGATTCATTATCCTTTCTTCGAATATTGTGCACTTCCGTCGGATCTTTCATACATCTTTTTTGTTGATTAAACTGACGCAAAAACTTATTTTTTAAGTCCTCAAAACTATCCACTTCTCCTGCTGGTAAGGAATCAAACCAAACCCTAGCTATCCCCGTGAAAGTTTGGACAAACATGTGACACCATATCTCCTCAGACCATTGCTCTAAACGAGCCGCAGAATAAAACTCAAAAATATGGTCATCCGGATCAGTCAAACCTCCATATTTCCTCACAACCGAAGGTAATTTTAATTTTTTTGGAAAAACCGCTTCAGAGATCCATAATGAAAACTTCGACTGTGACCTCATTGATTGAGGAATGTACGGTACCACTACATCTGTTTATCATATATTTTTTCACAAATATAAAAACTTGTAATATAAGATGTATAAAGTTAAATATGTATACTACTTCGACAAAACATTTATTTATAATAAATGGCTTTACGATGAAACGTGACTAAATTATAATCGTATTTAATCGTTCATATCATTATGTTGAGAAATTAGTTTATCGAAAGATATGTACCTTTCACCGTAGCAAACTTGTTAACATTGTGTTTATCTAGTGTTCGTATAAGATCATCTTCCTCATGCATATACTCCTTTTGATGTATTTGATCATCCCATTCTTTCACGAATTCCACACTTTTTCGCTCTCCATATTTCCGTACTGTATCCTCTTCTATCTTCTGCAAATCTTCTCGCAACTGTCTCTTCTTCAACTGTAACAATAATTCTTTGTTTCGTAATAAGAATTCAACATCCAACTCATCCAAATCATCGTATTTTGTCGCATGCGAATCTCTATTTCTATCACTTTTATTGACCAGAACAAAACGTTTTGACGAGCCGGTACCTGCACCATCGTCCTCCTGCGTTTTCTTACCAGATGATCCAGGTTCCGAAAATAACCTCGAATTTGGTACGATGACATTCTTCTCAGCTTGCAATGTTGCTGACTGCTTCGTTTTTGGAGTAAAAGACAAATCTGTCAACATTTCATTTCTAAACGAATTTCCTTCGACGTTCTTACCTCCCGACGAAGAATTGATCAATGATTTCTCCAAATCACTAGACGATTCCATCATTCTTAAGTCGTGTCAATTATCGGATGGCGCCACTGAAAAAGCAAGTAATCACCGGAGATAATTTGCCGCCATTTCAGGTTCGAGAATAATAGAAAGGTACTAAGTGATTAGAGAAGAAAGTAAGATTTCATTGATTCATAGAGAGAGAAAGTACAATCGCATGTGTAATACAGAAAGTACAAGTGTCCTCTAACTATTCTAACTTTCAACTATTTATAGGCTCCAAGAACAATCTTCCAGCCTTGCATCTGCAGGAGTCGCATGTATCTGTTTCCTGCACAAACACTTCTGGCAAACATCACATGCGAAGGACTTGGAAATAAGCGATCGGATGTGTACCACACATCCGGAGCATCGTTTA
>JBCNJP010010194.1:0-23743 GCA_039602395.1 Deinandra increscens subsp. villosa | reverse complement strand
TTGTGGATCCTGGCCTAGCCGCACCCCTTAACGGTATAAACTCCGTTGGTGGTTATTTGGGGGTGTGACAGACGAGTACGGGCATTTCGCAAGAGAGTGCACCAAGCCGAGGAGAGAAAGAACAGAAGAAAGGAAAGCAGGAGATAGCAAAGGAAAGGTAGAGTCAAGTGCTTTGGTTGTACAGGAAGGAGGTGGATATGACTGGACTCCTCAGATCAAAGAGTTTAGCCTGTCGCATGCAATGATTGCTGCTATGGAAAAGGATGATGAGGAAGAGCATGCGTTTGTTGTCACTGATGAGAAACCTGATAAAGAACCTAGTGGAAGACAAGGAAGCCTTTGCTGCTGAGGTTGATAACATCAAGGTATGTCCTAATCCCACTTGTGCACGTTTAATTCCTGGACTTAGGCAAATTTGTAAAAATTATGAGATAGAACTGTTTGAGATAAAATGCGAAAGGAGTTCATTCAGGGGTAGATGGCAAAAGAATGAGGAGAAGGTAAAAGCTCAGAAACTAGACATTGTGAAATATCAAAAACTGGCAACTGAGAAAACTCTCCTGTATGACAATGCTAAGTTAGAAATAGCTGAACTTAGTAAGCAGATAGATGAACTTAAGCATAAGAACAATGAGTTGCAAGTGAAACTTGATGTGAATCATATGAGAAGCAAAAGAATGCTAGAGGCTAGTAAATCTTTGAACACCTACATAACTGATGTTAGAATGGGTAAGGACAAAGGTGGAATAGGAATTAGCTTCTCAGACAAAAACAAGAACAATGTTCCTCAAGATAAAACTAGAGATATAATAGGAATAATCTTTGAGGAGGATCAGGTAGATAGATCTGAAACAGGAACACATGAGATAGGACCTCCCTTAGATAGTGTTCTGGTAGGAGTGACACCTATGACTGATCAGGAATTAAAAAATGAGAAACACATGATCTATGGGTTGGGTAATCAGAATGAAACAATGGCAACACTAAAGTTTGTTATCGAAACATGTTTCTGATTCCAATGAAAAAGTTAATGGTTTTAAAATTCGTGTGCCTAACACTAAAGTTGGTCGTGAGACTAAGCCCAAGGATTTTGTTGCTTATCCCCAGGTTGTGTCGGCTTTCAATAGAACAAAAAAGTCTAAATCAGAACAATTTTGTTTAATCACACAACCGGAAAAAGCTACAAAACATGTTATACACAAATGGGATGATAAGCCAGAATGGAAGTCTTCTTACCTAAGACGCTCATACCTCTGTAGTCATGTCAATGGGCCTAGACTCATGAATTGCTTTCAATGTGGAAAACCAGGACACTTTGCTGCTAATTGTGTGAATAGACCATTTCAACCATACTATCCGCAAAACCCACGGACTAGTATGTTGTAGAAAATGATGACAGGAGAAAAGCAAAAGCAAAAGCAACAAGCTTTGTCTCAGGGGAAGCAGTGTTTAGAACTAATGAAGACTCAACAGTCTAAGGTTTCAAACACAATGGCACCAGTGACAAAGCCTGTTGTTGAAAAGTGGAATGTGGCCAAAACTCCAAAACCAACTTATGTATCTAAAGGAGTTTACAAAAGAAATGATAAGATAATGCCAGAATTTGTTGAGAAACAAGTGGCTAAAGTCAAAAGAGTTAATAAACCTAATGGCAAAGCAAAGGTTGAGCAATAGGTTTTAAAACAAAATGATGTCACTCAAACAAAACAACTTGTTTACACAAAACTGAAACTTGAGTGGACGCCTGTTAAAAAGCCAGCTAGTAAAAAGGCCACATCACCACAAAAGAAACCTGTGTCAGTCAAGAACTCACCAAATGTGTTGAAACCACAGAAAACCACCACCTGGAAACCAAAAGTCAACATTCAAAATGTGAATGTACCTGAATCAAAGCCAGAAATGACCCTCCAATTAGTTAATTACATTGATTCCAAAGGTGTGCCCAGATCTGTTATGCCTGGGTACGTGAATCTCACTGATATCTGATTCTTGTAGGGACAGCCAAGAAGATCTATCAACAATCTCTGGTACGTTGATAGTGGTTGCTCCCGACATATGACCGGAGACTTATCCCTTTTGGAAGATGTACAAGACTTCAATGGCGGAGGAGTATCATTTGCAGGTGGTGTAGGTAGAAGAATAAGCAAGAAAGGAGTAGTGAGAAATGGAACTTTGACGTTCCCTGATGTGCACTATGTGGAGGAATTATCTCACAGTTTGCTCAGTGTCTCACAAATTTGTGATAGGGAATATTCAGTCTTGTTCAACCGTAAAGAATGCATCATACTCAAGCTAGGTGTCAAAATTCCAGAGGAGTGCATCTTGATGCATACTCCGAGAAGAGGAAATTCTTATCAGCTTAATATGGGTCAACCTCCAACCTCAGAAGTAGCTTGTCTTATATCCAAACAAAATGAGAATTTAGCTTTATTATGGCCTAGGTGTCTGGGGCATGCTAACATGAAGAATTTGACCAAGCTGGCAAAGGGAGAACATGTCAGAAAACTGCCTATCAAAGATTTCTCTACTGTAGAAAAATGTGTGGCTTGTGCGAAGGGGAAGCAGCACAAGTTACCGCACCGTTCGAAGATAGCAAATTCAGTGTCGTCCGTATTACAACTTCTTCACATGGATCTATTTGGGCCAATGCAAGTACAAAGCATCAGCAAATTCTCTTACTGTCTCGTGATTGTGGATGACTACTCACGATTCACTTGGGTCTTCTTTTTATCAAACAAGCATGAAACTCCATTTTTGGTGAAACAGTTTGTCACGCTTATAGAGAATCAGCTGAACAAGAAGGTCAAGGCTATTAGAACGGACAACGGAACAAAGTTTAAAAATGCTGAATTGAATATGTTCTATGGAGAGAAGGGTATAGAGAGACAGTACAGTGAACCCTACACACCCCAGCAGAATGGAGTCGCTGAGAGAAGAAACAGGACACTCATTGAAGCAGCAAGAACAATGATGTGTGAAGCTAAATTGCCAATCTTCTTCTGGGCTGAAGCGGTCAACACGGCTTGTTATGTGCAGAATCGAGTACTTTTAAACAAGCGTCATGAGAAGACTCCGTATGAGATTGTTTATGGAGAGAAGCCAACGATGGGATATTTCAATACATTCGGGTGTCCATGCACGGTTCTGATTCAGTCCGATGTGGGGAAATTCGAAGCTAAGGCTGATGAGTGTTATTTTGTGGGTTATTCGGCAAATAGTGCTTATCGTGTCTACAACAAAACCACCAGAGTAATCATCGAGGCATATAACGTAGATTGGCTTGAAGACAATCCTTAGATGTAGGGTGTGAACCAGATTGGATTTTTGATTATGGGTCACTATTTGAAGGGTTCAATCTTTCAAATGTTTTCCATCATTTGGGTGAGGAAGAAGATATCATTGCTCAATCATCTGAATCAAGACCTCATGTTTAACAAGCTAGTGAGAAAGCACCAGATTCAGTTCCCACAAATATCAATGCAGATACTCCGGGATCTTCGGGAACTCATGATGATTCAGAAATTTCTCAAAACCAAGGTATAAATGATAATTTTGTTAATACTAACCTGCCTGTTTCTGTTTCTGTGCCAGATGTTCAAGTATCAAGGATCAACAGAGACCATCCGGTTAGCAATATACTTGGGCCAGTTTCAGCAGGTGTTACCACTAGAAGCCGCACGGGAGACATTAATTTATGCATGTATTCGTGCTTCATCTCCCAGATTGAGCCTCCTAATGTGATGGTTGCTCTCAGAGATCCAAGTTGGATAGAGGACATGAACAATGAATTAAATCAGTTTTCAAAGCTGGGAGTGTGGCGTCTAGTGAAAAGGCCAGAGAACAAGAAGGTTATACCCACACGTTGGTTATATAAGAACAAGAAGGATGACACGGGTATAATTTTCAGAAACAAGGCAAGGTTGATTGTTCAGGGTCACCGACAAATTCATGGAATTGACTATGATGAGGTGTATGCACCCGTGGCTAGATTGGAGGCTATTTGGATATTCCTTGCAGTTGCATCATATCTAAACTTCACAGTGCACCAGATGGACGTCAATACGACATTTTTATATGCAGAAATGAATGAGGAAGTTTATGTGACTCAACCACCAGGGTTCACTACTACAAAAACTGGCTTTCTTGACGTGCATTGCGCGTCAAGAAAGGGCCTTCTTGACACGCAAATGCGCGTCAAGGATGCGGGGGTCAAGAAGCTTCTTGACGCGCAAAATGCGTGTCAAGAAGCTCTTGACGCGCGAACGATGACGCGCTATCCATGATACTCCATTCTTGACACCCATTTTGCGCGTCAAGAAAGGGTGTCGTCTGTGTTCAATAATTTTTAATTAATTATATATTTTTAGTGTCGTCTGTTTATGACACGCAAAACTGCGTGTCATGCATTTTATGACAAAATTAAAAAAAAATATTTTTGTGGATTTACTAATTTCTACAAATAATGATAATTAATCTGATATTACAAAATAAAAATACATTTAACAACAATACAAAGTAATCATGAGTTTACAAATAGATTTAACAATAAACCTATAATAATAAATCTAGCCAACACAATATCATTTACAAGGAAACGGTTTTTCTCCTATCTTTCTCATACGGACTCCAATTGAGGTGATTCAAAAGGCCCCAGACTCGTCTCCATGTCCTTTACCATATCATCCAGCTAAATTGGTCAAAATCAGCTGCTACAATTGCCATAAATCACAGCTGTAACCTGATGGGTGCGTTTTGACCCGTTAAGCTTGTTTCTGTCATATCTTGGTCATACGAACTCGGATTGGAATGATTCAAAAGGCCACGAACTCGTCTCTATGTCCTTTACAATATAATCTAGGTAAATAAGTCAAAAAAGCTGCTAAAGTTGCCAGAAATAGCAGCTGTAACCTGACAGGTGCGTTTTGACCCGTTAAGCTTGTTTTTGTCATATCTTAGTCACACGAACTCGGATTGGGGTGATTCAAAATCCCACAAAGCCCTACCCTATGAGTTTCGAAAGTTATTTACCTGGACAACTTAATAGGAGCACACGTCTTCTGTTAAACCCACTATTCCAGCCCCTGTTTGAGCATCTGGTGACTGCAGCACCTCTTTGAACTATATGAACCTGCAAAAAAAAAATATGTATATAAGGTTGGAAATAGACATCTAAAGACCATGGAAAAAATATGTATATAAGGTTTGAACTATATGAACTAACTATATCACAATAATATAGCATTCAAGATTCATTTCTTGTAGGCTTACATAATCTTAACTCAATCGTGCTTAATGTTTATATACCTAAACGAGCTGCCTATGTTCTCGCTTTACAGATAATCAGATATATCATCTATCTTAATAACATAAAGTTTAAATGCACAAACCTCTCGAGGTGTTATAAGACCCTTTGCTTTAGCCTCTGAGATCATGCTATAACCAATCCTGCAATCCAAAAGTAAACACAACCATAATTATAATGACAATCATAACCAAATTCATTTAAAGAGAAATTTATAACCTGCACTGTACATGCGTATTTCCAATCCTATATGGGTCTTTTTCGTAGCTTTATATGGATGTATAACAGCCCCATTTTGAGCGTATTTCATTGCCCTTTATCACTGTATTTTTCCAGCCTTATACGGCTGTACAACAGACCCTGTACAGCCACAAATACAGTACTGTTAGTTCTTATAAAATCTAGTTTAAAAATTATTTTATACGGCTGTATTGTTCATCCTACCGTAAAATAATATAAAGAGGTAAATAATCTGCCATATTGAATCCAGAAACAAGGAAAAGAGATATTTAAGAGGTTGCAGCTGCAGCAAAAGAATTTGATATTTAACACAATAAATTTAGAAATTACAAACTTTTTGCATACAATTGCACCATCAGTCTTAACTCAGTCAAAAATAACAGTTATTGAATTGAGTTTTATTAACAATAAAAACAACAATACAGATAGTTGATGTGATGGTGATCATGATTATCATGTACTCACCATCATGCCGAGAACTTTCTATTTTCAAGCCAATGACAAAAGGGTTGACTTAGTGTGCATTAATTCATCACTGCAACTTGCTTTCTCTACATTAAATAATTTGGAAAGGAAATTAATTCTTAAAGACTATAAAGATGGTGACATTTTTTCTTTAATTTAATCATAAAACCAGGAAGAAGACAAAGGATGAGGGTCGGGTCAACAAACCCTTAAGCAATTTTTTTTATAGCTTACCCCATTTTGACCCATTAGACCTTAAACATAAGCAAAATTAATCAGTTCATAAAACAAAAATCGCAACAAATATCTTACCACGATATGCTACTAGTTACAAAGCTCCCAATTAACTTGTGTCAAATCAAGGAGCCCACTCCTACCATCCTCAAACATGATCTATGTGAAAACAGAGCTTGGTCAACGGTCAAACAATCATAAACTAACTGAAAAACAATAAAATCTATACTTACCAATTGTTTTCTTGTGTGGGTGTCAAATCGCCTGATGCTACCAAATGATCTAAAAAAGTCAACACAGGGACTGGTATTACAAGTCAAGAAAATATCAAACAAGTCATACCTGCTTGTGGAACACCATTCTTGCAAGTCAATATAACATACAATAGCTCAGTTTAGTTTACTTTTTATTCCAATAGCACAAACATTAAAAAGTGAATAATAGAACTTCATTTATCAGCATTGTACAACTCTGGCAACTGCATGAAGTACAGGCCCGGAGAATCTATGAAAAGAACTCTCTAATCTGCAACAAATCAAGAGGAAAGTGATGAAGATCTGCATGTATAATTACAAGCCAAATACATCATTATTTCTAGGATTTACAAATGAATGAAAAATACAAATTTGATGTTATAATCAGTTATAATCATTTATTATATGCAATAAAAATTATGCATACCACAATCATTATCATCATCTATATCCCAGTAAGGCGGTGACATTGTACCAATGTTATATAGTGTAATAAGCAGGCAAAATGGGCGGGGCGGGTTCTGTAACGGGTTAGAAAGGGTTATCTATATGTGTATACAAGGTTTTAGAATGCTGATGCAACTTTTTTACATCTTAATTGCTGCCTTTAGCAAAACAATTGTTGTAAAAATCATAAGAACACAGTTAAGAAATGGTATCTGATGTTTGCTATATGTGTATACAAGGTTTTAGAATGCTGATGCTAAATAACAGCACATGACCATAGGCAAACAAGATCCAGTTAAAGCTACAAACTGAAAATCTATACAGGATAGTACCTGAACGCCCGACATGTAGGGGTGAGCTTGAGGGCTTTGACTCCTTTGGTGTGTCTTCTGCTTCCTTAGCGGATTTCTCCATCTCACTGCTTCCCATTGCTCAAATAGAACCACTAGAAATATCATGCAACCATCGTATCATTATAAACAAGAGTTTGTTGACTCCTTAGGCTCTGTATAATCATATCATCATAAACAAGAGTTTGTTGTTAGGACATAAGTAACAAGAGTTTGTTGTTAGGACATAACCATCACATAGAACTGGGAGATCGTAGTCAATCACCAGATTAACCCTGATGAATTAAGTGGAAAACATATATAATTAGAATTACTAGCAGCTAGATGATCGATTATTATAACAACAATAATAATTAAATTAAATTAAATAAAAAAAATTAAGAGAAAAGAAAAGCAATTAATTAATTAACTAACCTAAGAAAGTACCTAAGAATGATCAGACGGGTGAGCGAAAACATCTGATGAAATTAGAACCCAAGCCATCCCACTGTTGAACTCTTGAATTATTCTAGATCGGTGGTGACCTTGAGTCCTTGTTACCGCATAACCATGCTCAGTAAGCGCCTTGAGTAATACAATGGCAGTTCTTCTTCCCACATATATAATCGTTTGCACCCCCCCCCCCCACCCTTCCTAATAACTCCAGTATCTTATCCCTCACCATCGCAATCTTTGAGCCCTCGTCCGGTAATTTGACTTTGTAAAACCACATTCTTGCTGCAACGAATCAATATCTACTCTTTCTACAAAGGTAAAGAAAGGTGAGGTTAGTTCTCTGAATATAGAATTATTGACTCGATTGTTGTTTATAGTTGAACATCTTGGAAACCATACTTATCCCTTACTGTAACAATATTAGAATTCTCCAAACCGACATCCAAACATCACCAACAATTCAATGAGCTAAATAACATCGGTTTATGACTCAATCTGTTTAAATTTGTTACTTTTTCATTCAATTAACATCTGTTAGGAACATGAACACCTGTGTTTGGTATCACAGATGCATGTTTCATGTTTCAAGCGATTAAAGGATATGAAAGTTCGAAGCCCTAAATCACCCAAATAAACATCCATCTTACCACCAAAACTGAAAGCAAAGAGAATGAAATTGAAGCAGGTCCTAAATCAAACAACTAATTTCAAAAAATTGGTAAAGCGGAAGTATTGAGCTAAACTTGCTAACCATCGACTAAACTTGCTAACCATCGAATAATTTCACAAACTTGTTTGGGCTAATCCATCGATTAAACTGAATCGTACCAGATCCTTAGGAAGATGAAGGAGATGGAATTAGGGCTAACCAGATTCACGAAGATGGGATGAGCGCGTACCAGATTCTTAGGGAAAAATTTCGATGGCGTGAGCTGAGATGGAGATGACGACCATGAACCGGGGAGCTTTAGGGCAAAATGTCGATGGCGTGAGCTTAGATGGAGATGACGACCAATGAACATCGGATGATAGATCGACTACGGAAAGCGTATGTGAAGACGGATTTGAGTGAATATGGCAATTCGGATGTCGTCCAAAAGCAGGGTTTCTTCATCCGGATCTTGATTTGGTGATGATTTAGTGCCGGCGGATTTCTGGCGTAAGAGAAAGATGTTCTTGAGATTTGAGAGTGAGATGGAGATTAAACGGAGCGAGATCGGGTATGGGGGGAAAATAGAGGCTGAAAATTGAAAATTAGGGCAAAATATTGGGGGGAAATTTGGAGCCAAAAATTAAAAGACGACACTTTCTTCTTGACACGCGGTTTTTATATGTCCTCCGTGTTTTTTTTTTTTTTTGAAATATGACAGAAATTCTTGACACTCAAAAATGCGCGTCATGAATTCTTAGGAATTACCTATAAATGACATTTTATTTTGACACTTCAGTTTTTGCACGTCAAGAATTATCGAGTGCCATCGTTCGCGTGTCAAGGAAGGCAGTTTTTGTAGTAGTGGTTCGTAGATGAGGAGCATCCAGATCATGTGTATCTTCTGGATAAAGCTTTGTATGGACTACATCAAGCTCCGTGCACGTGGTATGAGACGCTATCAACTTATCTGGTGGAGAATGGATACACAAGAGGAGTGGTTGATCAGACTCTTTTTAGAAAGAGGGTGAAGGATGATATCATCATGGTGCAGGTTTATGTAGATGACATCATCTACGGGTCAACAAACGAAGACTTATGCACCGAGTTTGAAGAAATTATGAGAAAGAAGTTTGAAATGAGTAATCAAGGAGAGATGAGTTTCTTCCTAGCCTTGCAAGTGAAACAGGATGAATCTGGGATTCTTATTCACCAAGCAAAATATGTGAATGAGATTCTAGAAAAATTCAAAATGCAAGATTCCAAGCCAATCTCAACTCCCATGGCATCCCGACCTCTACTGACAGCAGATGCAGATGGGGAGTCAGTGAGTGAATTCATGTATCGCTCGATGATTGGATCACTTATGTATTGACAGCAAGCAGGCCAGATATTATCCAGGCAGTGTGTCTATGTGCCCGCTATCAAGCTAATCCTAAACTTTCACATTTAATTGCTGTTAAACGTATCTTTAGGTATCTGAAGGGCAGGCCTAGGCTTAGACTTTGGTACCCAAAGAACACTGATTTCCAATTGTTTGCATTTACTGAGAGTGATTATGGAGGTAGTGATCTTGACAGGAAATCAACAACTGGTGGATGTCAGTATCTGGGAGACAGACTCATTTCTTGGCAGAGCAAAAAGCAGCATACCGTTTCAAAGTCAACTGCAGAAGCTGAATATGTGGCAGCATCCGCTGGATGCTCACAGGTAGTATGGATACAAAATCATCTCACTGGTTATGGTATGGAATTTGTTAACACTCCTATCTATTGTGATAACGCTGCTGCTCTAGAAATTGTGAAAAACCCTGTTCATCACTCAAAAACAAAGAACATAGACATCAAGGTACATTTTATTCGTGATTGTTATGATCGGGAGTTAATTCAGCTCCAAAAGGTGAGCACAGACCAAAATGTGTCTGATATTTTCACAAAACCCCTCCCTCGTCCCAATTTTGAAATGTATGTCGAAGGCCTCAAGATGATTGCCTTCGAGGAATGATCGGATCAAAATTGTATGTGTATTGTTGTTTTTCTTTAAAAAAAAATGAGTGTTTTATTTCAAAAGCCTCATAAAAACAGGGGAAGAAATATCAATGTTTCAGAAAATCTAAAAAATATATGTTTGAGGTTTTTATGATGTCTTTTGTTTGCCTTGAGTTGGTAGGAAGTGATATAAATTTCCAAGACAATCGGAGACTGACACGTGTAAGGCAGAAGTGAAAGACGTCTCAAAGATGATGTTTCGGTAAGCTAAATCAAAAACTATGATCATCCATGTAAGTGCAGTAAACTTAACTTCTATATATGTTTAATTTTCCATCCTGGTTTACATGGTTTAAAAGACTGAGTCCCAACAAAAACGGGTTGAGAGTGGTATTCACCTAGTATTCACTCTCTCACACGCCATGTTTCTGCTTTTTATGACAACACCACAGAAAAATGAAAAGAAAAGGAAAATGAAAAGAAAAAGGAAAATAAAAAAAATGTTGATAAAAATTCATAAAATTATTGTGTTTGGTCTTCTCTGCGTGCTTATGCGGCCGACTTGATCACCAACTGATAATTAAGAAAATAAGTGGTAGTCATAGCAGTGGTGCATGGTTCCTCAAGTTGGGGGTTTGTGAATCCTCAATAAACTCTGAGGTTGGGTAGGTTTTGCTATGAACGACTAGGTGTGGGGACTATTAAACATGACGGTAATTATGTACCATATTTAAGCACTTTAAATATCTTTCATCTGGATGTGAGTTTATATGATTTCAAAATTTTGAGCAATCGTCTAGAGCGTCGAGTAACGGAAGCTGAAAAGGGTTCCTCAGTTAAAGATTTGTCTGGTTTGATCCATGAATTTACATCAGCTTCGAGGCAAGTGAATTTTTAAGTTATGTAATTAGGTTTTAATTGTTTTATGGTTTATTTTATTTTTTAAGTCCTTAAATGTTTTAGGATTTTATGATCATGATCAGATACTCGGGGTTTGAGTCTGAGGGGAAGCTTCGTAAATACTCAAGTTTCTCAGAGTTAACAATTTTCATGAGAATTAAATTTTTTTTTAACTAGAGGTTTGGGAGGTTTTTGAAACATTTTTGAAGATTGAGGGGGATTAATGAAAACTTTTAAAGGGTAAAAAAAACCTTTCACCTGTTTCCGATCCCTCATATCTCTCTTCACTGCGTTTACGACCACCGCCCAACCGAAACCCTAACCGCCGCTGGCTCGCCGGAAATCCGAAATCCGACCACTCCGTCCGCCCTCTGTGTAAACCGACCTCACCAACACCGTCGCAATCCTTTTCCAACCAAGAAACCCTCGACAATCAACTGTTTTAACGAAGTTTCGTCAATCTATTCACGGGTTTTTGTGTTTTGAGCCCTAACTCGTGATTTTTCTCAGTTTTTACTGTGTTCGAGTCATTTTAGCGAGATTTGAAGTCGTTTGTGTGGATTAAGATACTTTAAAGGTAGTGATGGATGCCTGTTTTGGTGTTATGAGGTGTTCTAATGTGTTTCCGAGTTCGTTGCAGGTCCATCAATGGTGAATTTGGTGTTTACGATAATCTCGATGAAGAAGACCTAATAATCAGGATCGTAAACTCATAATGAAAATCGTAAACTCATAATGAAAATCTTAAACACCTAATATTTTTGGAATTTCATTAAACTTAATCGTTTTTTTTAAGTTAAAATTAATGGTGTTTGTCAATTTGTGTTTCAAAATCAAATATTTTTCTTGAACGTTTAAATTGAGATTTTCAGAACTTATCAAGTTAAATGTGTTAATCAATTGAACTTCAAGATACTGTTGGCAAACATAATTTCGTTTTGATGAATTTAAGCCTGATGCATTTGTCTCGTTTTCTCAGATGGCAGACGAAATGCTTGATGAAGAGATCCATTTTGAGAGAGACCACTGCATCCCGGCATATCTTGATGACCCACCAGAGAGGCACATGCAGCTGTTTTACTCTTTGGTGGCGGGGCTGAACGTATGCAAGATAAACCATGCTCTAAGAACAAGTGTGCTTATCGATGAGCAGCTTGTAAGAGATTTTTGGGGAACAGCGAGAGCAAATGCTGACAAGACAAGTATCACCGCAAATATTCAGAATCGTCAAATTGTGATACACAAAGAAGACATCCGCCAGGGATTGAACATCAATGACAAAGCTGAAGATCCAATAGTGTACTCAAAGACTCTTGTATTAGAAGGTGCTCAGTCGTTGGGATATGAAGGAAAGTTCCCTCCCATCTTCAAGAAGTTATTGCCACACTACTGGAGGTGTTTGGCTCATTACTTGCAAAAATCCTTCTTGGGGAAGAGAACTAGTTTTGATCAGCTAAACAAATTGCATGGCATGGAATTTGTTGCACTAGCCTTAGACTGGGATTTTAACTTTTCAAAAATGATGTTGTTGGACTGGGTTGGGAATGCAGATTTGAGTGCAAGAGAACAGTTCCTTATGACACCAAAATTTGTACAGATGGTAGTTATGAAGAAGTATCCGATGATCGAAGAAAGGATAGAGAAGTTAGATATCAAGTTCATGGATAATGGAGTGTTCGGGTTGCAAACCCAAGACGGAAAAGGAAAGAGCAGCTTTAAAGGAAGGATTGAATGGACCAAAAGAGGTGCCTTCCCTGAAGTTGCAAGAGAACAAGTTGAAGAAGAATCTGATGCTGAAGCAGAGGTGCACCTAGTCAATGCATCTCTGGCAGAAGATCATGATGTGGCTTCCAATGTTCAAAGGGAACCTGAAAATATACCGTCTGATGAAGACAACATAATGGATGATATCTTCCCTGAGAATGAAACATTCGAGGATGACATCTATCGGGATTTGGGGCCAATCAATCTCAAGAGAGGAAGGGATGACCTGATCACATCTTCAGGCAGCGAAACAACTCCTCCAGAGCTGACTCTGAATATTAACGAAGAGGATTTGACTGAAGAACCCATCCCAGTACGTGAACCTTCTCCGAGGAAAAAGGCTGACCCAAGAACTTTGAGGTTCAAATTCTTAAAGACCAGCTCGAGCCTAATGGTGTTTGATCGTACAGATGCAAATGAACAGACTGATAACACAACTGAACCGGCAATCGGTCAAAGCTCATCTCAAGCCGATGTTCAAGCTACTGTTCAAGAACCAGCACCTATGCAGACTGAGAGTCCTATCCTCCATGTACATAGCCCAGTGCATGAGGAAAAGAAATTTCTAGAGGTTGAAAGCTCTTTTGTTATACCCAGCCCAGTGAAAGTGAGTGTCTCTTCAGTGCCAAGTCAGCCCACTGTGGTTCCAAGCTTCAGGCCTTTTAGGGTAAATGAACAAGCTGCTGAGCTCCCTATTGAGATGAGGTTAAGTGCTGACCCTCACATTAATTTTCTGATGTCTCAAAACAGAATTAGAGAGACTGAGATAAAAGCACTCCAGGTTGAGAACAGAAAACTAAAAGACAAGGAGATGGCTGACAAGAATAGGTTTATGTATTTGTATGAAACCTTGATGGATCTGAAAAAGAAGTATAATGAGTTGAAAGGTGCTGTGGAGACAAATGCTTTAGGTGACCCCGGTCAAAGCTCATCTCGGGGTGGTCAAGGTACAGAATTTGTGAATGAAGATGAAGGAGATGACACTATTGAGATGTCAGACTATGCTCGAAGTGGAAGAATCATCTCCAAGGCACCAGAAGGTCACGACAACTGGTTCAAGGAGTTCTTTCAAGGACCAGCCCCCACTCAATAAACCATTTATGTTGGTGAAAGCTCAATCGACAAAAGGGGGAGTCGTGAAGCAATTCTGTGCTGGCACTATGACTCCGAGAAGAAGCTTTTTGCTGTAATCCGTGATGGCTACAGTCCAGTGGAATATTACAGAACACGAACCCAGTTTCACTCCTGGACTGAGCCTGAGATTAGAAGCCCGTTAAGAGCTCCATACATAAACAGATGGAATATCACAGAAGGAGATCTAGTTTGGAACAATCTGATGAGCCACTTGGCGGAAAATTTTGTGAACTTCGATCTGAAGCAGGTAAGATGGGTTGAAACTGGAACTGACCTAGTAACTGGTGATCCAATAGGTGAAGCGAGGCGACCACCCACAAAACGCACAAGAGTAATAAACTTGTTGGATGAAATTGAAGATGGTACCTTGGTCAAAAACTTTGACTGTTGGTTTTATGATCCAACGACGCATGAAGTGGTGGTGCTTTGCAAGAAGATGAGACAGTTCCGCTTCTACGATCTGGTTGACCTGCTGAGGTTTGGTGAAAGAGATATCAAGCTCCTCGCCTCCCAACCTATTCTCGGTGATGAGAATGATCTGAAAAATGCTATACGGGTGGGGATCTTCCATGGAACAGCAAACCGGATCATAGCTAATGAATGGTGGTCGAGCAATGTACAGAATACTTTCAGATTTGATCTGCTGCTGCCATAGGCGGTCTAATGGTTCATGCCTAGGGGAAGATTGTTGGGCTATACATTGTAAGGCATGAACATTAGATTGGGCTTTCATTGATTTGGGCTTAGTAGGGTTTACAATATGGGCTTAGTGGGCCGATTTCTTTATGTTTATGATTAGGCTTAGGGTTTTGTAGAGGGTACTATATAAACCCTCATAGTGTTTATGATTGACTAGCTTTTGGATTTACGATTTCTCCCTCTCTATTGTATTTACGATCGGTGTTCATTAGCTCAAAGAAAGTATTGTGTTTCATTCAAGATTTGATCTTTGTTGTTTTATCTCTTTGTCAAATCTATTTCTTCTACTTTCTTCTTGAATCAATCACTTACGAGGATTTCGCACTCGTTTGTGATATCAATATCATGTCTTGTTAGATTTTCTGGACCTACACAAGTTTGTAGGTCGGATTTTGATTATAGCCATGGAAGTTATGAATGGATGGTAAGTTTAAAGCGGGCTTGCTGAGTTGGATCAAATTTAATATTTTGAAGCCGATTATCATAAATCAAATTTCTAATTTATATTTTTGGCCCTTTTCTTTTACATGCTGATAGTCAATTCATTTTCTAATACTGCCAGGACCTTTGGTATGAAAAAAAAAGTTCCATTTTCTAAAACCTCTTAATTGAGACTTGCTACGATGGAAGAGCAATGAAAGAAAAATACTGCCAAAACTAAAACTTGAGAATTACCAGGTTTGCTCACTCAAGTAAAGGCTTCAACCTAAAACACGATTAAAAGGCGAATTGATGGAGAATGCTAGTCATCTTGAGCTACAGTTATCTCATGAGGATTTGGTTCACGCAAACTTGATGTGCATATGCTCCAAGGTAGCGTTTATTGTACCCGACATGAAATAATTAATCGAACAATAAAGTCAATATTTGAAACCAGTTGTAATTACGATTACCTTATTAGTTATGAAAATGCTCTGCTGTTATAGTGATATACAACCTTTTTACACAAACGCTTTTCTGTTACAGTGATATACAACTTTTTATTTTATCTAAGGTTTAATCTCTTCAAATTCTTTCATCATATTCTATAGTTGGGGAAGACAAAAGTTTTCCTAAGGGCTAGTCAGATTGGAATATTCGACTCTTAACAGGCTGGAGTTTTGTATTCTGTTACAAAAACTATCTTTTAATTATCATCTTCACACTAGTTAACTCTAAATTTCTTACTTAAGTAGAGTTAGTTACACTACTTAAGAAATCCTCAACAAAACTGCTATTTGGTTCTCCTAATTTTTTCCCTTTCCCCCTTGCTCTTGACTTTATGATGTTATTTTGTTCTTGCTCTTTAGTTTTTTTTTTCTAAAAAACAATACTGCTCGTTCCCTTATGTCAACCTTATGATGTTTTAAATATATCTGTGTGAATGTTAACAAGTTTGAAATCTAATAGACTCTCATTTTGTTTGTTATGTTTGGTGAAATTCAGGCATGCTGAATTTGAGTTTAAGCCTTATGACATGAAAAAAAATTATTCTAGAGATAAGTTTGAGAATGTTTATTTCTTAATTTGCAGATTGCTTTGATCAATAAAGGTTTATCGACTTTTAATCATTTTGGTATTATAGTAGGTGGATACATATAAATAAGATGGTTACTCCATAGTTAAGATTGCAATGATATGTTAGAACACACTAATATTGACTTATGTATAGGTAATCCTTAAAAAAACTGTTGAAACTAATTGGTGGCAATATCTTTAATAATTCTTAATGTTTTATGGATAAAAAGTGGAAAAAATACACATTGCGGGCTTCACCAATTGCAATGTTTAAAGATCAATGGGTCAAAGGAATTATATGTTAATAAATCCTCTGGTACTTGCCTATAGAGGTTTTCAATGATCCCATTCCATTTTTAAATTTATATAAGATTCTGGTAGCTAAATTGAACATTATTTCTATGGTAGTTGTGACAATGGGTGATGAAAACGAATGCGGAATTAGTGGAATTCTATAACACCTTAATCATTTTTGAAGATTCGTATCGATTTTGTTCATATTTTAATCATCTCGGACGTTAAATTTCACCTCTTGGAGTTCTTAGAAATGCTTAGTTTAATTGTTCATGATGTATTTTATTTTGGTTAATGTTATTAAACATAAACTGATGTAGAATCCGCTATGAATCTGTTTTCGTGTTTAGGGGGGGGGGGGAGTGAGTGAGATGGAGAAGTGTTGGTTTTGGAAGAGGAGCTCTTCCGACAGGAGTCTTAGTGTGGCCGAAAGATTTATGGGTTGGTAGTAGGAATGACAATGAAACCCGAAACCCAACACACATGGGGCGGGTATTGGGTCGGGTAATCGGGTGTGGGACCGGCTATGAGACCGGGTATGGGAATACTTTTGAATTTTTCGTGAGTATGGGACGGGTATGGGATTTGATGATATACGCATTTACCCGTCCCGACTACCCGATAATATATGTCCATTTACCCGATTATATACCCGCTATAGTTTTCTTTGTTTTATTTATTTGTTTTATTTATTTGTTTTATTTATTTGTTTTATTTATTTTTTTAAGTATATGTTGTATGGTTTTATTTATCTATTTTTTTATTTTTATCTATAATACTAAGTTTTTGTTAAAAATTTGATTTATATATTATTAAATTTATATAATGCTTAGCTATTTGAGATATATTATTATAACTATAAGAAATATAATTATTAGTAAGCTAATATAGACCCAATGGGTATGCCCAAAACTGCGGGTATATACAATACCTGCTAGAAACCCAACGGGTTTTAGGCCCGGTATGAAGTTGGGATTACTCAAACTCGGCCCCACTACTAGAAAAAGTCCCTTTCTTGATGCGCAAATGATGACGTGTGGTTATTTAATGACGCGCAAAAATGTGTGTCATAAAAAAGTATCAAGAATTGTAAAATCCAAAGACTTGATGACGGGCATTTATGATATTTTTTTCATAAATATAAAAAAAACACGGAGTACGCTTAAAAAACTATCCGTCATTTTAAACCCGTAGTTTTTTATTTTATTTTCCCGCCTAAATTTTCATTAAGCGCCAAGATTTTCCCTCTTCCTTTCTTCTGCTCTATTTCCCCCTAATTTCAATCCAACGAAATCACATTACAAACCCTCACTAAAATAAAAGCCCTACCAAAATCCCTCATCATTTTGCCCTCGTCTCATGCACAGACTTTCCGTGGCTCCGGCTAACCCTGGCTTCTCCGAAGACGGCGTTGCCACCATAGACATCCATATCGATCCGTAACATCTCTCTCCCTCCAGATCTTCCTTCATGACTTCGTACTTGCTGGGTCTAGAGGTTTGCGATAGGGAGACGAGTGTACGACGGTTATTGTTAGGTACCAAATAATAAGTATATGGGGTTAATTGTAATAATAGAATAATGTGAGGGTTGTATGTGTATTAGTTCTTGTGTTCTTGTGTACTTAAACAAATGGAATAACAAGTAATGGGCAGCTATTGATTTGGGTAAAAACCTCTCTTCTTCTCTTAGATTCTTCTTCTATTTCCTATCTTTAGCTCATACATTCTTGATCACCATTTTGATTCATATCAATTGGTATCAGAGCTTCCGATTCCTCGGAGCTCCGTAGATCCAGCAACCAGTTTATGCAGCGTGTTCGTAGTGAGTTCAACAAACAAATTCGAGCGATCAAATTCATCAAGAATCATGAAGGACAA
Source organism: Deinandra increscens subsp. villosa (assembly GCA_039602395.1). NCBI lineage: Eukaryota > Viridiplantae > Streptophyta > Magnoliopsida > Asterales > Asteraceae > Deinandra > Deinandra increscens. The sequence continues at coordinate 5,211 of JBCNJP010010194.1, read as the reverse complement.
CGAAATTGAAGTTTAAGAAATAAAAGATCAATTCAATCGATCTTTTTCAGATATAACAGCAACGTTTCAAGCAAGCATGAGAATAATATTCGACAAATTCTTAAGTCAACAGGAGCAAATTTGGATGGAGGTACGTTCTTCAAATCAAAAGGTATTATCATGTTTTGAGGCAAGTAAATTTGTTCTGCAACAAGAAATTAGTTCTAGTACTTTTAACAGTAATGGAGGTTTGGAATCATCCTATTCTTCTCCAATAGAAAATTTTGAAGATGACCACCAAGTGTTTGATGAAATGCCTGATGGGTATATAAGTGAGATTTATAGTTCTTTTAATGGTAATACTGTAGAAAATAAAAGGGGAACTAACGACAATCTGAAAATCCAAATTCAAGAACCATGGAAATTTGATAAGAATGAGAATGATGAATACAGTGTTAATGTTGTACATGAACATTCATATTCATCTCAAATGTATGCTAGCATTAAGCCTAAGAAATCTGCTGAGGAACGGGTGAGTTGTTATGATGTTGTACATGAGCATTCAATTTCATCTCTAAGGGATGTTGTCATGGAGCCTAAGAAATTTGATAAGAAGTTGCATTTTAGTGATGTTTTTAGATTTAATCTTCTATCTTGGTTGAAAAGAGTTCAAGAACCACCTGACTTGTTAACTACTAAAGATATAGTGTCTGCCCTTGAGGTGTTCGATGAGATCTTTACAAGTGGAAGAAATAAGCTTGATTTAGTATTGGTTAAGACAATCGAATGGAAACCGGGTTGGCGGTGTTATTTGGGTGAAATAGTGGGAAGAGATCAACATGATTTTTATGAATATGATGTTGAATTTTACATGGCAATAGCAATTGTGGGAGCTATACACAAACAATTCCTTTTGGATCTGAATGAAATTAATGCTATTGAAATGCCTAGTAAGGTTGGAAATGAAATAAAAGAAACTTTGGGTGGCGAAATTCAAGAATCGGTGGTGAGCAAGGCATTAGGACCCCAAAAAGAAGCATATGGTTTAAGAATTGACACTACTGATTTGGTGGGTTGTCTAGAGGAAAATATAACAGCTGGATTAACTAGGCATGAACTTGTTAAGGAATTTCGAAACCTGCAACATTCGATTAATCCTAACGCTAGGAAATCAATTAAAGAGCCACAAATTCAAGAAACTGAAAAAGAATCAGGAAATGAACTGAACATCAATAAAGGATCAGTTATTAGTAGATTTCCAACCAAACCATTCAAAGATTTCAACATTAAAGAGGTAAGGGATCCTACTTATTGGTCAGACATAGTGATGTTCAAGTACAAAACAAAAGCTCAGAGAAGATGGTTAGTTGAGTGGAAATGGAAGAATGGTATCACAAAGTTTAAGGAGTTGCAAGAACTGCACTCTCAAGATAAAGTTGTGGCATCAATTGTTAAATTCAATAGTGTTACAAAATTGATTCATTTAAGCTCACTACTAGCAGCATCTTATGATTTTGAAAGTTTTCTTTCAAAAGTATTAGTGGATTCAAACATTGCTACAAATGTTGTTGGGGTATTAGAAGCATCAGGAGTACAAAATCAAACCCATTTAAATGGGTACAATATTATGTGGGGATTTTATAATATTCTTGTAATATTTCATTTTGAAAGAAACACACCATTTTTGTAGGAGATTGTTGTAAAAACTAAGTATCAGTTAAACAGGGATCTTCTAAGTATTGTTGTTTATGGGATATATGAATTTGGAATTGTCTTGATGACCATACAAGGTGTACTCTTAGTCAGGTCCTTGGTGGAAACATGCTAGTGGTGTTTTGTTGCTTAACATTTAATGGAAGCACAATCAAATATGGTTGCTACTGGTGTTTAAACATGCTGCTGTGGTTTCGAATATGTTGCTGCTACTACTACTGCTTCAACCCTGCTGCTGCTGTTTTTAGCAAGAATCGGACAAATTTTTCTTTTTTTGATACTTTTGATTAGTATCAAAAATCTGATTTTTGACGTGTAAAAATGATAATGAAGAATGTATGAGCTAAAGATAGGAAATAGAAGAAGAATCTAAGAGAAGAAGAGAGGTTTTTACCCAAATCAATAGCTGCTCATTACTTGTTATTCCATTTGTTTAAGTACACAAGAACACAAGAACTAATACACATACAACCCTCACATTATTCTATTATTACAATTAACCCCCTATACTTATTATTTGGTACCTAACAGTTATTCATCGACACTGGGAACAATCTGCGTAAACTGCCGGTGGTTTTGTGGTTTCATGGAGGTGGTTTTGTGAGCGGGAGTAGTGTCATCTCCCAAAATTTAAACCCTAATCTCCCGTCCATCTTCGCTCCATCTCTCTTCTCCATTTTATTCACCTAAGAAGAATACCGATTTTGCTCCACTGTTCGTATGAACCGTCTCAATATCATCTAAATTAGTTAGCTAAATGTTGTTATTATGCTCGATTGTATATATATTCTGTTTGGTTATTGTTCTTGTCATCATTTGAACAACAAATCAGGCATGTATCTCTTTAATTTTGCAATTTTTTGGTGACCTAGTTTGATGTTCCTCATTGTTTTCCTTATATAATCTGTTTTTGGATGATTGTTTGATGATTAGACACATGTTTATGTGATATAATAGGTGTTATGAACTGACTTTACATCTATTTCAAGTTATGATGCTCAAAATTTGGTTTAGAATTCACTTTGAAGCTGCTGATGTATACCTGGTGGTGCAACTGCGGTGTGGGTGTTCTTTGAACTGCTTGAGTACCATCTGCTGACTTTGGTGTGCCACGTTTTGATACTTGCGTTTGCAGTTCTCTTCCTGTGGTCTAATGCTCCTAAGTTCATTAACAAGTAAGCATCATATTAAATGACTATGTCTTAGTTGTTGAGATCACTGTCTGTTTGACTGGCTATTATATATATAGGTCTCCTCCACGTATCCATGAGGTTCGCATTCCTAATGACAAATGTTTTTAGATTATTGTTGGATTAAGGAATGAAGTTTCAAATTGCTGTTGTGTGATCGTTTTCTTCATGGTGATTACTCTAATGATGGGTACACTTTATCTTTTTTAAGATGTGTATTCATTTGACTCTGATGATTACATGTGACTTGACTTGGTTGTATCTTTTTTTGAAATTATAATATGGTTTTGCCTGCCCCATTTGTCATGAATCTGAAAAATTGGAACAAGATGAAGGTTTAAGATTCATAACTCTGGTTTATGTTAAACCTCACCCGGTACCTCCATTTTCTTAGTCATTTGTTGTAGTAACTTTTAATGATGAAATATTGATCATGAATTCGATAATATTATGATATATGGGTCATTTTTGTATAAGATTAGCAGGGTTAGTCCTATAATATTAATTTATCATTATGCTGATTATTTGTTTGCGTATTTTAAGAGGAATATATTTAGGGACTTTTTGATGTGCATTTTGTCATGGTTATAAGAGTAATTTGATCCCAAAGGACTAAACATAAGTAAGCTTTTAGTCTTTAGGTATGCTTCTATATGCATTCAATTAAACTTGTGAATTATACATAATAAAAGCATAAAGATCCACTAATGAATTCTAATAGTTTGGAATTCTAATATCCATTGTTGTTAAAAAGTAGTCGAAGGCACTAGGCATAAAGTGTGACCCTTGAGCCTAGGGACAAGGCCGATCTTTTTAAGCAAGGTGCAAGGTATAAACAAGTCAATTTGCTATTTTAGACATGTTTTATACTATTTACTCATAACTCTTTATGTTTGTGAGATCGCTTCTACAATTAAATTTCCTATTTATCTTAAAAAAATGTCTAGTATATATGTTAGTTGGTTCCACTCCCACATCAATATGTTATCTTTGGTTGTTTGAATATTCTTTATTTTGATAGTTGCTTATTTATTTGTGTATTAAGTGAATAATCAGTTGATTCTAATGCTTATAATATTTTAATTTACTTTTATATGTAGCTCTCAAATTCTGTTAGAAGACTTATAATAGCTTCTGATTGTATCTGGGATGTTTTATCATCTGAAATGGCAGATCAATCTTGTCGTGGGTTTCCTGCAGAACTTGCCTCCAAGCTTGTTATCAAGGTGCTGTCAAACTAATGATGCATACCTCGAGCACTGATTTTTGGAAAGGGCAAGGTATTTGGGCGTCTGGCCTTATATTTAGAAATGGTAATGTAATCTAAAATAGTTACTATGCATTTGAGCACTGATTTCCATGGACTATTTTGGCACTAGACATTAGAAATCTGGAATTTTTTACTTAAATTTTGGGGACTCCTGTTCATATTTTCAATACTCACGATGGGACACTTTTGCACGAGGTAGTTGTTAATTTAGTTAAGTTTATTATTATTATTGGAGCTGTGGTATAATGGTATTTAATGTTGTTGTAATTTGACTAAAGTTATAGATTCTTTTGATTAAAATGAAGCATTCTTGTTTAACTTAAAAGCTTATTATTAATGTAGATATATGAATTCTGATGCAGGTGAGGTGGGGTGCAGATAGAGCTGAATTATATAGTCTTTCATTTTCTCCTACAGGCGAGTGGCTAGCGGTCTCAAGTGACAAGGGAACCATTCATGTTTTCAGTGTGTCCGCTGCCAATAATCAGGACCACAGTCCCGCTGGTTCTCCTGCTAGCTCCCCTCGCACTCTCATTAAATTTACAGAATTTATAACACCACTATGCCGATAATCAGAGCTCGTTGTTCGTGTTTGTTGTGCCCAAACAGGAAGGTGACTCAGGGATATATACTTAGAGGTTTAATAATGATAATTGAAACAATGTTTATTACATGAAAGCTATGGTACTAAAAACTATTAGACGGGTCCTGTTATTTGCAGGGTTAGAATGCAAGGAGCCTAATGTTTGTTCAGTCTCTAAGAGGAGACCCATTAGGGGTAAGTTTTTGTTTCATGCTTGGTTTTTAACCATGAAGATATAGTCTGAGGGTTTATATTCGTTATGTTCTTCAGCATTTTCACATGGCCATCTTAGCAGCATAGCATACGTGCGACCAAGCTCTAAGTGGGAGATCATCAAGGTAATTCATGATCACCACTCTTGTCAAAAAGTTAAATTACATGATGATCTAATATTATGTTATTAATAAGGGTTATTGGCTTGAATTAATCCCAACTATCACTTATTGGCCGGGATCACTCCCAACTAAAGAAATGTA
>JBCNJP010010193.1:0-23745 GCA_039602395.1 Deinandra increscens subsp. villosa | reverse complement strand
AATTGTGACACTAAAAGTTTGTTTGTGTTTTAGGTGGGGGTCATTTGAAAACCCTAACAAGACTACTATTGAATCTAGTAGGGTGACACGTTACGAAATGGCTCTTAAAACATGGTCAAATTGGTTGGAAACTCATCTTAATCGCGAGAAAACTAGAATCTTTTTCATAAGTCTCTCACCGGATCATAAAGAGTACGTGTGTTATAATGAGTATTTATGTTTAGCTAAACAGGCCGTGATGAAAAACGACTCATTTTAACATATTTCTATGCTAATATTATGTTATTGCCTTAGGGGTGGCGATTGGGGAAAAACAATGGGAGAAAGCTGCTATAATGAAACGAAGCCAATAATGGAAGACGGGTATTGGGGGAAGGGATCGGATACGAACCTAATGAGAACCGCCCAATCGGTGGTTCAAGATCTTGAAGCGAAAGGCTTAAACATTAAACTGTTAAACATAACTCAACTTTCGCAATACAGAAAAGACGCGCACCCTTCTATTTACAAGAGGCACTGGGTTCCTCCAACAAAGATAGAATTAGCGAACCCAGTTCAGTATGCGGATTGTATACATTGGTGCCTTCCGGGAGTGCCTGATGTTTGGAATGAAATCCTGTATGCTTACATTCGGTATAAAATATAATCTTACACACGCCACGTGAGAATGTGTCGTGCTACGCTTCAAAGTATAACCATAGATGCATAAAGTACAACTCTTATGTTGACAAGAGTAAATCTAGGTAGGTGAAGGTTGGGTATGTCATGAAGAGAATATACAAATGAAAGGTTCAATTCTCTCTGAGGTCTTGTTTGGTGGTTTTGCTACACCTACCATTTTGTTGTTTACTTGCTTAAAATATGAAAGTCAAAAGTTCTATTGACTTACTAATATTTATGTCATGTAGCATTAAAAAGATGGTTATGTACTTATGTATCTTAGTGGATTGTTCGAAAAGTAGTAAACTAGTGAATTTGTCAAAATGCCAACTTGTTATTATAATCTTTGGTTTTATGTTTTGTATTTAAAAATGTTCATGGGCTACTAGTTATTATTTTTCCATTTTGTTTGCTATTATTGTTATTATGAGTATACAAAATCTGTTATTTTTAAAGAAAGTTTTATGCTTAAAAAATAGCTACTTTATTATTTATACGAACTTCTTTTTAACTTATTTATATGAAATTTTGTGTTACTTTTAAGTTATTGGATTTGTTTTTCTTAACTTAAAATTTTTTTAGTTTCAAATCTTTTACTTATATTTCCTTTTAAGTTTTTCCAAATTCCAAGTAACCTTTTGATTTTTTTTTTTTTAGAATAGTTACTAAAATATACATTTGACCAAATAAATCATCAAAATCTTTAACGCTGGTTAATCAGTCCGGTTTACCACCTGCTTATTGTGCGAGCTAAGATTTCAACTCTGTATTTTGGTAAATTAAAATGTATATTTTCGTAATCATTCTTCTTCTTTTTTTTTTTTAATTTTAAACCGAAAGAATAAGTGTTGCAGGAACGCAGGGTCAAGATCCACATAGTTCAAGGTGTATTCTTTTCATGGAAACCATGTGCCCTCCTTGGTAGTTGGGACATCAGAATCGTCCTTACATTCTTCTTTTCTTAAAAATCCTATAAATCAAATTCAAATTCTTTGAGAAAGTAATCTATCTATTAATTTAATATTTTATTTTCTTAGCAATTGTCGGTTTTAAACCCTCACCATATCATACAACATTATATATCAAAAACTTATGTTTTAAAAGGTATAACATTATATATTAATAATGTACGTTAAATGTTTCTCTTTCGTTTGTGGCCATAAAGTTGGTTTAAATTTGAACGCATACATAAAATCAAAATATCATCTTCAGCCTTCAGGAGACATAGATTGAAGAAAAGTCGATATAATGACTTGTTCCCTGTACAATAAAAGTCGTACATTTATCCCTACTTTGGAATTGATCCTTATTTCATTACATAAGCCTTCAGTCACTGTTCAACATCCAACGATAAACACGGATTTCACATCCAAACCATCCGAGGAACAAACCTAGGTTTACCAATCTTTGCCAGTCCTTGACTCACAAATGCAAGAGAACAAACAAATTTTATAAATTATTTTTCACGAAGATACCTCATTCGCCTTCGCTCAAAATTGGGACAATGAGAGGATTCATCTGGGCCAGATATACAATTGCCCACCTGCACAAATGACAACAAACATCCATCAATTTTAGCCATCTGGGCCTATTTTGACCCGTTTACTTACCTATAAATGAGTCTATTCAAGTGATTGGGCTGTGTTTTATTTCCAACAGGCCAAATGGGCCATGTTCTTTTTTGTTTTTGTTTAGACTTGGAAGAACAGAATCAAACAGTTAACTCCTTACAGTTGGGGATGGTTAGTTATTTTTACATATATCTCAACAATCAGTTTTCTTGCAACAGCTTCTTATTTCCACAATCAGTTTTCCTAAAACCTAGACTGGCTTATTGTGACCCATTTACCTAAAAATGGGTATTTTCGACTATTTGGATTATGTTTTCTCACTGCCGAGCCAAATTCTAATATTGTTTTTTGTTTTTGTTTGGGACTAGAAGAATCGAAATCAACAGTTAACCGCCAATTCTCCTTAGAGTTGGAGATGGTTATTTTTACACATATATCAACCATCAGTTTTCTTAAAACAGCTTCTGTGCTTCTCCCGGTTTGATCATTTTGAACATAAAAAACTAGTATTCAGAAAATATGATCATTCACTGTTTTGACACATAAATTAGTTTTTCCAACACAGTTGCCATCACTCACATTTGACAATGTGAGATGAGTTTTGACAAATTTAGGGACCTGAATATATTTCAAATCTAGGAGAGTATTGGCTTTTGTTGGGCGATTCGTCCCTTGGCATGTACTTCACTTAGTTTGTCTTTAGATGGCCTTTCGTAGTAGGTGTAGATGCTAGCTTCTTTAGTCTTAGGCTTATCTACTTTAGTCTAAGGGACTTTATATGTCATAGTGTTCTTTCTATATGCTTATGACACAGATTCTATCCATCTTTGCTACTTGATTCTTCTTGTCTTTTGTATGTTGTCTATATGCTTCACACTTTAGCCTTTAGGACTTTTGTGACAATTACTCTTGCTATCTACTTATGGTATGCGCTTTTATGCCTTACTTGGTCTTTATATGCTTTTGATACTTAGGACTTGTTACTTGTTGTTAACTGTATGTATGTTCTTTTATGTAGTTGGGGTTTCTCTGGGTTCAGCCTCTTTATCCTATGGGATAGAGGTAAGGTTTTCCTTCGCCCCACCCTCCCTAGACCCTCCACTTTGAGTGGAGTTTTGTTATCCTAGATTTGTCAAAAGTGAACTTTCAGTCCCTAGAAATTTACCCATGCCTAACATTGTCAAATTTAGGATATTTGATTATCTTTTTTTGGCAAATTTACCTGGTCTATTTAGCCATGACAGGAGATACTAGACCCAAATATCTACTAAAGGGAAGACCGCTTTGAAAAGGTCACATATCAACATATAATTTATATAATATCAAAACATACTTTCAAATCAGCATAAAGAAGTTTTAACTAAGAATGAAGGTGTAAACTTACATCAGCCAACAGCATACTGTTGCAGTGATCACCAAAGTGAGGTGGAACCTGCACACCATAAAGAATAAGTACTAGAATAGCTCATGATAACTCAACAGTCAATAAGATATCAAACAATTTTTAAAACCATGAACATATATTTTATCATGTAACACGAACCTTAGATAACATTATAATGTAAAAGTATTAGCAAAGAGAATTTATGATTCAGAATACTCTCTAAGAAGAGCATGTAAATACATGTTAGCCAAAAATATTAGCCTTATTCCAACTTCTTGAAAAGGGACATGTTTTGATCTACCTACGGAACAAGAAACCTAAGTTGGCTGTTGCCAAAAAAATCCCCAAAAACGCCTATTATGGAGGACACTCAAAGGTAACCTAAAATGCGGTTGTGTAGATGTGGGTTTTGAAAGTGATTATGTGATGTCGAATACCTAGAATCAGTTGTAGAAATATGTTGCGGGACATAGTGTTTGGATATGCTTCTCCAACTTGAAGTTGTAATAATCTCTTTTTATGGTGTTGGTCTTGAGCAAATTTTGATGATTTAAGAAGTAACGGATAAAATATCTAAAATAAGGGTAAAGATTTTTATTACTTCTCCGTATAATAATCAATTAGCTGTGGACAGCATTTGGTATCAAACTGATAATATAAAGTAATATTGTGACCCCGAAATAATGAGACAGTCAATAGCATAATCTCTTTGTCAAACATTAGAAACCAACTGTTGTGACTCAGGTTGCCATAATAAAGCAATCACTTTCGAAATGCACATCAAAACACTGCTTTAGTTATTCAGATAACAGCACACATCAAATATCTTTTGATCCAACAAGGAATCCATCACCAATTACTTGTACATAGCCGAAGGAGATTTCTACCAATAAGCTAAATTTAACACTTAAGTTTACTTTCTACCAACTAGCAGCTTAGCTAGGTTATTTAATATGTTAGATATTCATGTTCGTAGGCACTTAAGTCTCGTTGTCACACCAATCGCAAGAAGTCGACAACTAACAGTGTAACAGAAGTGTGGTCACACATGTTGGATTCAGTAATATTGTCAAAAACCCTAACTCACAAAAATGAAATAAGCTATTTACATTCCAAAAAAATAAAGTTGCTTTCAACATTAAAACAGTTGTGTGTTCTGAACTCCGTGTTAAAAGAAATGGACAACTATATGTTTCTAACCAAATCCTTCACAGATTCCATAACAGTGTGTGTGTTGAATGATATGAGAGAACAAAAGACTGAATATGCAGAAATTGCATTACATAAATGTCGATGTACAAGGGGTACCATATTTCTATCCAGAATTTGGCGCTAAGAACCGCCAAATAACCGACACAACGGGTGATATAACTGTCTAAATCAACCTTATCCTAAGTTCCTAACTGTCATATAACTACTTGAAACTGTCAACAAATCGATTCTAGACCTATACGATTTGTGACATATTTATTTATGTACAATATCAAATATATATGCTCCTAGCTTCCTTAACTGGCCAAGCTTAATGCTCCCAACACTATATTGCAACACACAAAAAAACTTAAACACATAGGAGGTTATAAACTAACTATTAGCATAATCCATATAAACCTAGGTTTTGCAGGTGAACAAGTAAAACAAAAGTTCTTCCACTTAATGTTTCATATAAACAAACTGCTACAGGTAATAACAGGTAATAACAGAGGCACAATTGCATTTAATCAAGCATGATTTCATCACGGATATAATGACTAATGAGCAGATTTCTATAGATTGCAGCAATTCAACACAACTACATATTAACAATCTCAAACCGATTACACGCTAATTACAGAAATCAAACATTTCTATGTGCAATTTAACATATGAGCAAATAGATTCCGTTATCTCATATTACGTGGCCAGGAGTAACATATACGATTGTAGATTTGTAGGTGGATTTGAATGAGTAGGTGAAATTGAATAGTATCAGAGATAGAGAGAGAGAGAGAGAGAGAGAGGTACAGATTAGCGGAAGGTCCTTTGTTGCAGCAGATTCGAGCGCAGAGAGACGCGATGATTCCAATGGCGGCGAACATCAAGGTTGTGTATAGAAACCCCATGGTTATAGATCGATGAAGAAGAAGTGGAGAATCGAGGAGGGAGATAGACGGTGATGATTTTGGGGGAATCAGAAATCTGACGGAAAAGAAAGAAGATCGGCCAGATCTGGGATAAACACGTCAAGTTAAGTTTCTTGACGATATCATCATGTTAATTCTTTCAAGAATTAACTTAAAATCAAGTTTTTTTTTTTTTTTTTTTTTTACCAATTAATAAATAATAAAAAGTAATCTAATTCTAATTCTAAAGTTAAGTAAGAAAATAAGAAATATGATACGTCACTCACCATCTCACCTATAACCTCAGTCTCCAAACTTAGTAATTCTGGATTTCGAATTTTGAATTCCTGCACCATGGACACCAACCGGAGTTCTAGCGAAGAGAGCACTGCCATCCTGCGACCGACATAGTGAACAAATGATGGATAGGTCTCAAAAAAACAAAGACCTGTAGAGAACAACTTCAGGTGTTTTGTAATTCTATTTTCAATTAACGAATGAAATACGTTACTACTTTTGTTATATTATTTCATATTTTAGTTGGTTTGTTATCATGTAACGTTACCCGACCCGAAATCGAACTGAACCGGTCTAAAAAATTTCTATATAACGGTGGACAGCCATGCCCTGAAATTTTCCGACCCCTATGAAAAAAATTCTTGGGTTCGCAAGTGGTCAAGTGTTGTTATTCCTAGAAGTGTTAATGGGTCAAATTTCTTTTTGTTGGGCCAGTTAAGGTGGATCAGAATTGAGTGGACCCAGATGTGGGGTAGTTTTGGAATAAATCGTCTTTATCCCGTGGTAGGAGAACTAAACTACCAGGTAACGAAAATCGCTTGAAAGCTATTCAACAATATGGTAGGATTATGTAAGGGGGTAGAAAGTCACTCATTCGGGGTTCCATATTCCGAGCCTGAGGCATCTTAAATATTGATCGGGTAAAAATGTCTAAAGCGCAAGGTTTGTAGATTTTTGAAGAATAGGAGTTTTGGTAGTTGTTTTCGACCTTGGCATTGTAAGGTCTCTCGCGGTTCTTTGGATGTTTTTCTTATAAGTTTTTTTGTTGTTCACGGTGTATCTTTTCTTTTTGTAGTACTCTAGCATTTTGCTAATTTTTTCTTTAATTAATAGCCGTTTAAAACAAAATTAAATACCTCATATTTTTGGGGGGCATTTACATATATTCCCCTCTAAACTTGAAAAATTGTATATATCACAAATCATGTTAAACGACATTGTACATTATACATTTAAAACTTATGTTTTGAGGAATATGTAATTTTGTTCCAAAGTAAGAGGATATATACAATTTCCTCTATTTTTTTTTCCAATTAAATATCTCATGTTTCATGTGATATTCTAATCTTAGATTTTTTACCTATTCAATATGTTGCAATGGTGACATGACATTAGTATTCTTTTTATTCTAAATTTTCTATAACTGCAAAAACATGTTTGGAATAATGTTGGAATTTAGTATGAATAATTTGTGATGAAATTCCGTCATATTTATTGTATATTATTATTTCTTTTTTAATTGGTTTTATACGTAAGCTCTTTGAATCAACAAAGAATCAATAGTGGGGCATTAGAAAAAAAAAAGCTTAACCTCCTTCTACGGCTTCTGTAAAAAGAAAAAGAAAAGTAACGTAACATCAGCATCACAACCTAAATAGGTAAAAATTAACCAATGATCTCTAGCCCAATTGGCTAGGGGAGGTACCCAAGACATTATAAATGGGAGGTCTTGGGTTCAAGTCCCACTTGTAACAAAAATAAATAAATGGGGGTTACATGTTGGGCCAGTGGGTTTTCTCACCTATAGTGAGTTTCCTCCTGATGGGGATTGGAGATGATCGGGTGGGTGGGTAAATGCCCCCCGTCAATGATCCAAATTTGCCGTTCAAAAAAAAAAAAAGGTAAAAATTTAAGATTAAAACATAATATGAAACTTTAGGTATTTAATATTAGAGTTTTTACTCCTAAATTTTACACCTCTTTGTGGAATTGTACCTTAACTTAGTTAGAGGTGACCAGAATCTTAACCTTAGAGGTGTAAAAATTTTGAACCCGAAACCAAAACCGATTCAAAATATTAGAAATTCTGAAACTGTCTAAAAATTCGGATTTGGATATGATATTTGAGTTTTTTGGATATTCGGATTATCTAAATTATTTTTAAAACATAGTTAAAGTTATACCGAGTACCTTTTTATTTCTTCCTTCCTCTTTGTGAATCATGATCGTCGTCCTCTTTTCTTAATTTCTTTGCCAACAAATTCAAGAAGTGAGTTTCACAATACTAAGAAGTATGAATCACACAGATAATCCATTCACCTTAATTTTTTTAGTTTTTATTTTCTTTGTTAATGTCCACATAACTGGTTAGAGGCACGGGGGCCAGCGATAGGAGATTTAGAGAAACCCAGGTTCAATCTTGAGGCGACCAAATTTTATCGTTAATTCGTCTACGTGTTTATGGGCGGACGGGTTAGCGGGGTTTTCCCGAAACTGATGTAACATTGGTGCGTTTAAGGACTCAATACGGCTAGGTTGGGCTAGCTGGCTGTGACTTTTTACCATTAGGTCACCTCTTAAAAAATACATAAAATACAAAATGACTATTTAATAACATTGAGAAAATATAAAATAATAGGATGATGCTATGTGAAATCCAACCATTAAAGAACCATTAAGCCACGTAACCAAATTTGAATATAGATTTTGTAAATAGTTAAACGTATCTATTGATCTGACTGCATCTCTTGTCATTGGATATGTTTTTCAATTAATCTGTCATATTGATTAATACAACTTGATACAATTCACAAATGCGTATGTAATAAGTAATAATCCATTTAATTTTTTATGTGCTTAGTGACATCATTTTACTACTTTTGTCATTTGACTTCAAGGCTTAAGTGACTAGTGACTATTATTATCTTTTTAACGGTGGTGGTGGAATATCTTTGCATTGTTAAAATTGGTTGACCAATATAATATATTTGGAATTTTTAGTATAACAATTGGTCAATAAAATATTAAAAATAAGTAAATATTTGAACAAGGCTACTATGATTTTTATGTTTTATATTGTTAAAATATGATATAATAATTTAGGTTTATTGGATTTTATTAATCCAAGTTATTACTAATTGGCCAATATTAATCTCAATTAAAGAATTTTCTCACATTAATCCCAATTATTAAGGTATTGGAATTCGTTGGTCCTCCGTTAGTTTTTTCTTAACTCCGTTAGAGTTGGGTGATGTGGCGCTTACGTGGACTCCAACATGTATTTTTTTAACAAAGTTACTAAAAGGAGGGTCTACTCTTGTAAATTGTTTAAAAAGGAGGGACTATTTTCTTAAACCTAATAAATATTAGAACAAAAACCCAGGTCCATTGTCTTCTTCATCGCACACCACACCATCACCAGCTCCGGCGACTAGTCCGATGACCTCCAGCAACCGGTGACAGGAGTGGCATTATGGACCTCAAAAACAACATCATTCCCACCAAAATCATCATCCTATTCGACCCAAACATACAACAACAACATTACGCGACCAAATCTGTAAATTGCAAAGAAAATTGGGGGTTATAGAGGCCACACGTCAGAAAATCGAACAACAAACATCAATTGGAACCAGGGAAGAAGACAGAGGTTCGAATGGGTGTTCCCGCAGCTCTATACTGCCACTACTGTCACCGAAATCACGATCCTTCCGGTTGGAACCCTAGGTTCGAACCCCCATGTTGGTTGGGCAGAAATCACGAGGGCAGAGAGGCTGCCATCGCAAGTTGAGAAGAAAGAAAATCCATGATGAGGGGACCAAAGCACCACCAATGATTGCATCGCCAGCGACGACCGGGGGTCCGTCGGATGCCCGATCAGAGGCTCAGCCTCCTTCCCTCTCAACTGGTATCTCGTCTCTCTCTTTTTAGGAGGTGGGCTCAGCCCCCTCCATGAATTCGCCGGTCGCCGGTCGTCTGAATTTGTCGGCCGGAGGTTTGATTTCGCCGTCGTCGGCAGTTTGAAGAAGACCAGTGGGTTATTTGGTGATGTTATATATACTTTTAAGAAATTACAATAATGGATCCTCAATTATAATAAGTAAACTAATGTGGTTTTTTTACACGTGGATGCCACGTTGGAGTCCACGTAAGCGCCACGTCACCCAACTCTAACGGAGTTAAGAAAAAACTAACGGAGGACCAGCGAATTCCAATACCTTAATAATTGGGATTAATGTGAGGAAATTCTTTAATTGGGATTAATATTGGCCAGTTACTAATAACTTGGATTAATAAAATCCAATAAACCAATAATTTAACCTTGATCAATTTGACTTGTATCCATTTACAATATCAGTAATTGATCATCTGGTATCGCTTTTATATTATGATTGTTCACGCTACTTTTATCATGAACCGTCTCATCCTCTTTTATTTTTATGGACCGTATATTTTTCTCTCACATCTTCTTTTAAAATAAGCTTTCCACGAACGGTGTGTAGACACGGACCATAATGCTCATCTCTCATCGTTATGACTAGTCTCGCCTTGTCTCCTCTATACTTTGGTGCTAAACTTTACAAACCACCCACCCATTGAAAGTGTGGTCTCTATGATATATCATACCATCTTAATTCCCATTTATATACAAAAATATTATCTTTTATTGAAAAAGAGAAAGTTTAGCACCTCACAAATCTAAATAAATGTCAACTACTTTTTATAGAACCCTTTTTAAAATACCAAATTATTACATTTTCTAGTTATTTAAAATTTAATTTACCAAACTATCCATTAGCTAGTGTTTGGTCGGACATTTTGAATTACCGACAAATAAATTGTATATCGTGTTATTTCCACTATATCATACCTTTTAGTGCTTTCTGACTATTTTCCCATTTTCTAATTGCAGTGTCAAACAGTAACATTATACTGTTCATGTCCCACGGACTTGGATAACGGCAAAAGCGGTTCAATGAGTCAAACAACTTAGCCCTAATTAGAGGACTCGTTTTTTTGAAAAAAAGTTATTGTTTTTATTTATCTTTAAATACGTGTATATATATATGAATGCAACTAAATTAACAAATTAGTTAGATTGTGTACTAGTTAAATGCATGACTTCAAATGCTTAAGTTTTAAGTGTAAATCTTACACATCATGCATATTTACATTTTTCTATACTAATTTCTTTTATTTTGTAGATTTTTTTGTCTTTTCTTTTTGGTTTTTTTCTTTCTTGTTTTCTTTATTTTAGTTTTTTTTATTGGGTTTCTTTTGTTTAATATAACACATTTGTGTTTACGAATAACTAACATATTTGAATGTTGTATTTAAAATATTTGATCTGAAATATAACTTTTAAATATACCAAAAGACCTCAAAATGTTAATTCACTTGGTACCCTCAAATCGTTTGAGCCTCTCCTCCTGAATAACGATCTTTAAAAAAACTACATGAATTGTCTAGTTACATATATAGTTGTGTTTTTTAATTAAAGTCGTGTATCTTCCATCAAAAGTTTATGGGTCAAATTCTTTGTATTGCATATTTGTGGTAAATATCTTTTAGAAAAATTATAGGCATTTCTCTTGAAAAAACACTCCTTTTTATTTTATAATGAATAATATAAACTGTCACAAGTTGTTATCTATTCTTTTATACTTAATAGCTTATTGGGCTATCCGTAGTGGATGGAGCCCTTTGTGGGCGTTATGCGCCATGTGGCGTCCACGTCATCAAGAGGGCTCCATGGCTAAGGCTAAGTGTAGTGGATAAGGCCCCAAATGAGGCGTTATCCGCCATGTGGACGATGACTGGACAAGGGGCTTTATGGTGTAGTGGATAAAGCCCCTATAACGCCCCACAATCATTACTTTTATCACCCTTCTCCGGCGTTTTGCCCCTGACGCCCCTCGCATTTTTGGGCTCCATAACGCCCCATAACGCCCCAGCGTAGTGGGGCGGGGCGTTATATGGGGCGTTATGGGGCGTTATGGAGCCCAAAAACGCCCCATTACGAATAGCCTAAAGTGGTGTAGTGGAGGGTTATGAGGATGCGAGTTATGAGGTATGAGGTGTACCAATAGAAAAAAGCAAAAAAAAGAAAAAAAAAGAGAGTGCACCGGCGCCATGTTAATGGCGCCTTCAACCTCAAAACCTAACATGGCGCCCCGGGGGTGGTGCGGGGCGTTATATGGGGCGCCATATTACAAAATTTTGCACATAACACCCTATTACGAATAGCCTTAATGTGCTACAAATAGTAACAAAATATACTATTTAGAATAATATAATTTATATATGTTTCCTTTTTGTATGCTATAAATATAAGCATGGGAATCTATCTAGTTGCCAATGAAATCACTCTCTGCTTGATTTCACCATTCATCTTAAACAATTCCAAAATTAGGTATGTTTTATAATTCAACTTATATTATTAGCATTTTAAATGTTCTATAAATAATACTTTATATGTTTAAACATCAAAAGGCAGGCAGGGGACAGGACATGATTAGACACAAGATGAAGATTATTCAAACAGAAACCATATTCTTGTTTCTGTTATGTGTTGTTTTAAAGATGGTCACAAGCAAGGAAACTCTCCGTAACCACCGCCCGTGGCAAGGCGGTCGACTGGCGGAGTTGTCATCGAGCTACTGCTTGAGCTGGCGGCTAGCGGTGGAGACCGACAACATACACGGGTGGCGGACCGTCCCGGTTCAATGTCTCCATGATGTTGAGGTGTACATGCTTGATGGCCAATACGCTTCCGATCTCAACTTGATCGTTGAACATATCGGTAACTATGTCGACGAGATTGTTCCGTCGGACGATGGTTTCGACGCCTGGATCTTTGATGTCGACGACACTTGCCTCTCGAATATCTTTTATTATCAAGGAAAGCGATTCGGGTAAAGTTGCACTTGGTCTTTAACTTTGAACCTTATTTTTTTAAAAAGTTTTTAGTAACATTTCTAACGTGTTACATTCGTTTGGCAGGGGCGATCCATACGACCCGCAAGCATTTAAAGAGTGGGCGTCTAGAGGCGTATCACGAGCGATTCCTCAAATCCTGCAGCTTTTCCATAAGTTGATACTAAGTGGTTTTAAGGTGTTTCTCATCACTGGCAGAGATGAAACAACATTTGGGCAAACTACTCTATATAACTTACACTTTCAAGGATTTTTCGGTTTCGAACGACTCATTCTAAGGTAATGTATAAGTATACACGGACTCCACAACTTCTTAGTTAGAGAGTCATCATAATTATCTTTTATAAAAGCTAACTCATAATTTTTAAAAAAAAAAAAACTCATTTTTATAGATAAAAAGTTGGCATTTAGAGGACTAAGAGGTTAATGGACCCATCTTTGTTTGTTTGCTCTTACTTTTTAGTATAAGTTGACTAAGAAAACATTTATAATTTGATGTTATGTTAGGAGTGAAGCATACAAAGGGCAAAGTGGTGTGGTTTACAAATCAGAAATGAGAAGGAAGTTGGTGGAGCAAGGATATAGAATATGGGGAAATGTAGGTGACCAATGGAGTGATCTTCATGGCCAATTTGTTGGCAATAGAACCTTTAAACTTCCAAATCCTATGTATTACGTACCATAACATTATCTAATTTACATGTTCGTTTAACTTGTTTTTCTCTTATTAAAATGGTAGCTAGGGTTCAAGTCTCATTCGTAACAAAAAAAATATAGGGTTTTAGATTGGACCAGAGAGTTTTCTCACGTATGGTGAGTTTTCTTCTGAGGGTGGTCTTCGAGTCATGTACTCAAAGAATAGGAGTTCAGGTTATTATACAAACTTCATATCTTAATAAAAGAAAAAAAATCATTTCAAACTAACCCGCCAAACCAAGTCCATTTACTCTGTTAGCAACTCTATACTTGTAAAATTACATGTTTCCTCAAATATTGTTGAAGAACATTACGTTTTAAGAATATATATACAAGTTTAAAGAGGAATGAATACAATTCCACATGCTTGTTGGGGTATTGACATATAGAAGATCAACAAAATACTCTACTACGCACACACGAAGTTGGAAGAAAGAACTAAGGTGAAACCGGAGACACACGATATATAGTGGTTCGGTCTAAACTGACCTATGTGCACTTTATAACTAATGTCTATTTCTCTGTGCTCAAGCCATAGTGCAAATACAATGCTAGTATATATATGGAAATTGTTAAACATGGAACGAGCCTTAACATAACTGGGGCTAAGGCTTTGGGCCAACTAAAGCTTCCACACCCAATATCTCTCACTTGGAGGCTTTGACAATCTTCAAAGTGTCGCTCCACTATCTTTAGCATATATGTATTTCTTGTAATCCTCTTTCACCACTAGTTGCAATGGTCATCGCATCAATGGCTTTTGCATGAGATACCTGAAGGCCTGTTGAAGGCTCCCGAAGCTTCAACACATTAGCTCCGCCAATGTCAACCACTGATTTGTTCTTTATCTCTTCTCGCTCCCTATGTATTGCATCATTTACACTGCTAGTCACTGAGATTGACTGAGAACCCTCTTCACTTTCCACCCCAAGGAAGTAACCGAGGGTAAATCTTTCATCATAGGAACACTGGTTCTCAAAACCCACTGTCTTCTGGGGACTGTAACTGAAACACCCCTAGTGCTTCCACTTCCAAAGGTCACCTTCTTCTATCCATATGATATCTCTCTTCATTTGCTCTCACTATAGAATGTTTTATCGTTTCTCTCTGCGATTTCGTTTTTGTTGCCGCCTTTAATCTCCATGTTTGTCAGTGGTGGTCTGTTGCTTGTCGGTGTGTAGACGTCGTGTTACTGGCTTTGTCGTTGGTGGCCGCCGGTTTCTGTGCTTGCCATTGTTGCCTTTCTTGCCCCGATGACCACCGACGTCCCGTCATAGCCTTATCGACGTTATGAATGATGGTCGCTAGTGTTTGGCAGTGGTTAACCACAGTTGTGAGGACTTTATACTCTTCATATATTGTTGCCTAGAGTTTCGTGATGGTGGCTGATCTAGTCTATGGTTGTCATTACGCTTCTACTCTGATTCTGCTCTTTTTCCTTTTAGGTTGTGATGGTTGTGGCTACGACGAGGCATAGGTTCGTTATCTAGAGCAATCGTACCATGGATCTGAGCCGGTTTCCTTATTTGAGCCTTTGCGGAAGTGGTGATACACCTAATATGAGCTTTAAGGTAGTGGTGATGCATGTTGTATGTTTCCTGTCACCCTTAAGGCTTTGATTATTCGGTTTAGGATATCGTTGCCTAAGGTTTTGCGATAATGGTTGATGTCACATCACCTAAGATGTCTTTGTATTTTGAAACTTTTTTTTGGTTGCAGCCATTATGTTACTTAGACTATGATCATACTTTGAATTCTCATAATCTCTGATTTTCGATAGGCAGATGGTACTGTTCATATCAACTATGATGATTATCGATTTCTAATTGCCCGTGATGATTTTCTCTAAAGACATGCGGCGTTGCACTAAGATGCAACCATGGTATGAGTTACAAATTATCTGAGCCAAGATACACCATGCATGCATCTGATTAGAGTGAACCCCACTCTCAAATGGTTTTTTTTCGGTTTAGTGGATAAAGATGACTAAGTGTTACCGAGTTTATACGTGTTTAGTGGTTTTTGTTAGCTATGGTGGTAAAACTGATATGGACTATTTATTTGTGTTTGACTTAAGTCATTTAACGGTTCCATTACTCTCAAATTGTCGAAATGCATCTGATTAGAGTGAACCACACTCTCAAATGGTTTTGGTTCTTTTCGGTTTAGTGGATAGAGATGACCAAGTGTTACCGAGTTTATTCGTGTTTAGTGGTTTTTGTTAGCTATGGTGGTAAAACTGATATGGACTATTTATTTGTGTTTGATTCAAGTCATTCAACGGTTCCATTACTCTCAATTGTCAAAATGCATCTGATTAGAGTGAACCACACTCTCAAATGGTTTTGGTTTTTTTTTTCCGGTTTAGTGGATAGAGATGACTAAGTGTTACTAAGTTTATTCGTGTTTAGTGGTTTTTTGTTAGCTATGGTGGTAAAACTGATATGGACTATTTATTTATGTTTGACTCAAGTCATTTAAGGGTTCCATTACTCTCAGTTGTAGAAGTTAACTATTGTATATATACATTTATGACGATTATTGTATATATATACAATGAGAAACTCAACCTATGGTTTTGTGCCAATACCTATTCGGATCCGGATCCGAAACTACCCGTCGAGATCCATTGGTATATGTGTCAACATTCTCTCTCGCATACATAAATGACCGAACTATCTCTCTCATCTATCATCCGCCGCTTCATCTTTACACCTCCGAAGCTCAGCCTCTCTCTCTATGAAATCCTACGATGGCTAACATCGGAATGTGCATGTCGTTTTTTCCAAGTAGACCGTCATCGATAAGGTAAAACACCGGCGAGATCGTGATGGATAAGGTAAAAAACCGGTGAGCCTGGTATCAGTTGCTAAAATCTTGATCCCGATTGGGGAAAACTTGATGAATTACTACGGAATTCACGACAGACAGTTGTGTGTCAACGATGACGGCGGGGGTGGTGTAGCGGTGATTTCGTCGAGACGAACAATTTTGAAGGTTAGGGTTTTGTGTTTTGATCTCCACTAAATAGAATGCTCTGTAGTCTTTGCTCGCCGTTGTACTTTCCGAAAAAGGTATGTAGTCAGGACGTTCACAAGATTTTGCCTTAGGGAGGAACTGCACATGAAAATGGTCTTATCTTCTCTACTAAAGTTATAATCTGGCTTCCAATTTCATGATGTTGTCGTTTCATCATTTGTTTATTGTAATTAGGTTTCATGCATTCAATTTCTTCTCAATTACAAACAGGAGCTCCGTTGGATTTTTCACCATAAACAGAGGTAATTCACTAATTATTTACCTCTTGTAATTGGGTTCTAGGGTTTTGAGATGGTTTACAAATGAATTCCAGTAATAGTGGTCGCTTTAAAGTGTGTAGTGTCTTTTTTGGCTGAAAATACCTACACGAAACCTCTAATAGCCTGCTCAAAACATTCACCAACATCAGAACATGGCTAAAATCCCCAAATTTAAGCTAGATGGATTGGAAATCATATAGGTCTGTTAAGAACATTGCTTTTTCACAATTAATTATGGTCACACTTACAGAGGTCTGTTTTATAGTTTTTGAAGGCCTTAAAATGAAAGTAATAATTTTATTATCTTTATTATAGGATGCTTTAAAGGTTTTTAGATGTGATTTTCAAGGCTGATGTATTGTTGATCATCATGGTTCTGAAAATTTTCCCTGTTCTAATGGCAGGGGGTTAGTTTTTTGGGCAAATTATCGAGATTATCTCTTTTGATTGGCTACGTCTTGGACATATGCTTAGAAGGTAAGGCTTTGATTCAATACAATTAGGTTATTTGTGTTCTGTCTTCGTTTGAATTCCAAGGGTTTTGTCTTTTTTGTTATTAGGAGGTTTAAGAGCAGCTTAATTATGAAGATTGTATTAACTGTTATATGCTTTTCTACTTCCTTCACAGAAGTTACTGAAATTGCAGGTCCATTTAATCTGAATAGGTTTCTTTTTTGGCTTTCCATTCTCAATTTCTCAGTTACATTTTTTATGTTAGCTTCCTTTTGCCTTCGCGTGTTTATGTTTTAGGTCGAATCTCTTTAAGGGTTGTTTATTTCTAGAAATCTTGCAATGTTTAGATCTGTTCAGTTTCATCCAAACCTTCTTTCTTACTTTTTTTATTCTGTCATTTATTTATATATACAGTTAGATACATATAATAATAGTTGTTGCTTTGATTTCTTTAAATGTTTCATTGAATAAGTATCACTTTTGTGTATTGATTTGAATTATGTATGGCATTTTTGTTCAGTTTAATTGATTGGGTGCCAATTTTTGAAGGGAATGTAAATGCGTTCTTTTGAAAATGGAGTGTTGCCATTAAAAAGAAACCATTTACTATAATCTTTATTAGAAATGAAAGAAACAATTCATTTGAGCAAAGACCCAGATCAGGATTTGCAAGATTTATGGTTTTAACTTATTTCTTGCATTTATGATTTTTTTGCAGGTACACGTTACTTACCTCTTTTCACTTTTCTTACTTTTAAGGTATATCTTTTTAGTTTTAATCTCATATGCTAAAGACCAATTTTATCTTTACTACTGCTGATGTACAAATCTATATTTGCTATTATACCCCTGTAATTAAAAGAGAAATAGTTAATAGAAAAAGATTTGTTTGGTATTTTTGTAGACTTTGAATTAGACATTAAGGAATCAAGATTCCATAAACCAAGTTTAATAAAAAGATGTACAATCTATTTACATAACTCGACTTTTTTTTTATCTACAGATTTCTAGCAAAGGTATAGGTTTGCAGGCTGATGTAAAAATTCCAGAAGACTTCAAGTCTTAAAGACAAGCTATTTTTCAAAAAGTTAAAGTCACTAGATTCAAATAATTACAGTTTGAGGTCTCTTACATGAGCTCTTGACTTAGTTTTTTTAATAAACTTGATGCCATAATTACATCATTTCGTCTTGCTCAAAGAGGTATTACGGTTAAAGCTTATTTCATTAAGGACATATGAAAACCGGAAACAATCTTTTCGGTTTTAGACTTTCCTCTATTACTGGCTTTTATATCAAAATATTTTCTTAGATTACAGGTCAATGTAACTTCTTTCCACATATATATAGAGTTATGCATTTGTTATTAATGGGATTTTCTGGACTTATGTTTGTAGTTCTTACGACGTTCTACTGTGGAAACACCTCTGCAGAGGTTAGTTTGGTTATTTTCATTTCTATGTTTGTTACTGCTGCAATATTCCAGTGAACATTCATAGCATAAGGAGCACATATCAAATATCCACACTTTATGCCTACATTATAGTATTTAGTATTTCAAGAAATAATGTCTTGCATAAGGATCTTTGCTTTAAAAGCATGTCAACATTGTGGACCAATTGAAAAGTTGAAATACGTGTAGTTAAAATTTTGACAATCAAATTGTTCAAATCACATGAGCTAAAGGATTAAGATAATGTCCTATATGACATTGCATAGTGATAGTTTAGATTTGAAATGTGGCTGGACATGGGCTTTCTTTTACTTCTTTGTGTATATGAAACATGGTTTGT
This sequence comes from Deinandra increscens subsp. villosa, assembly GCA_039602395.1. Classification (NCBI taxonomy): domain Eukaryota; kingdom Viridiplantae; phylum Streptophyta; class Magnoliopsida; order Asterales; family Asteraceae; genus Deinandra; species Deinandra increscens. Next base: position 4,834 of record JBCNJP010010193.1, on the reverse strand, counting down.
TTATCCATGACAAAAAAAAATTCAAAACTAAAACCGAGCCAATAACAAATGGGTATATTTTAAGTGCAGGTCAGATTGGGTCAAATTTTCATGTATTGCTGAAATTTAAAATCCAAAAAATGCACTTACTTTTTATATCATACCCAATATAATAATGACATTAATAATGATTGTTTTCTTCCGAAACTAAAATGTACACTGAAGTACCAAAGATAAGTTTCATCTCTCAAAATTTTAGTCTTTTTCTTTTTATTGGTGTAATTTGTATTTGATCACTTTTTAGTACTACTGAGTAGTTTTTTTCCTATTATTTCAGCTTTTAATATTGGATAGCAAGAACCCAGTCAGCGTTATCAATGGCTGTACTTACCGTCGTAATCAATGGTTGTGCTTACCGACTGGGTTGAATAACATACTTATATACTTGGAAAAGGATTGATGGCTAATAGTTGCACAATATTGGTCCCAATGGAGATGAAAAAAAGATAAAGAAAGCTGCTAAAATAATGATAAGTGGTATCTTATGAAGTATGTGCAACTAAATCTTATTTTATTAGAGATCGAACTCTCTTCATTGGTTAACCACTTTTTTTGGGGTGATTTAAATTTAAAATATTTCAAATTATGTTAGAGAATTGAATGATTATTCAATTTATAATTTATAATTTTGAAATTCACTTTTTGCAGGCTTGTGGAGAAAAAAATTACATGGATTTCACTAATCCAGATTCTGAAGCTATGGAAAGGTCTTTTCTGGTTTAGAAGCTATTCTAGAAGGTTTAGAATCACGGTAAAAAAATATAACTTCAAATTATTTTTATATATGATATGTACTTTGTGCCATAAAAGAGTGTAGTTCCATGAAATGATAGAAACGGATCAATGGATCAAAGTTGTCTAAAGTGTATGTATATTTGCATAAAATCATTTCACTATCTTTGAAACAAAATAACTTTCTAATCATATTTGGCAGGCCAATTATCTATATAAGAGAAAAAATTGGACAAAGTGCTCGACTCAGCTAAACCTCCACCAAAATTGCCCTACATTGACCAGGACCAGTTCTATATTTTCCCCAACCCGTCGATTTTACCACACAAGTGATTCAAGTCAGCCAACCAGCACCAAAGTGATCTAATTTACCCAATCGTTCATGTACGGAAACAATTATTCATTGATGTGTCATATAACTTCGATCCATAGCTAAATCATAATGTTTTATCTTGGTTTTGCGAAGGAACATTCAGCTGATTACTTATGTATGATTCTTTATTTTGTAGGTAAGGCCTGTTGGATTTGCTACAGCTACTATTAGGTCTTCATCTGAGTGGTGCCTAGCATAGAGACGCAACCAGTGAAGGAATTTTGGAAGGAGCAAAGAATGGAGATGGAGAGGTATCCCTACTTATAAACTTTATTTGTCAAGGGGAGTTCAAGCTTTATGGAGATCTGATCGACTTTATTTGCTCTCCTCACCTTCTCTCTCATCAGATCGACTTCACAGATGTTCTTCCGGGCTTGATCGTTCGTTTGCCTCATCAAATCGGCTTCATGGATGTTCTTTCTGGGTTGTAGCAGCGTTTTTTACAAAGAGATGAGAGTGAGACCGGTAATCGGCATCTGGTTAATGAGTCATCATTAGGAACGGCGCAGCTGCTTCCACTAACCGCTTGAGATCTGGTGAGTTCGTTTCGTTTTAGGGTTTTTATTTTTATCAATGTTTCCCTTTTCTGTTTGTGTATTCAGTTACGATGGCGTATCTACCAAGATCAATGATCAAGGTTAGGGTTAGGAATCAAGGTTGTTACCTGCTGGTGCTCTGTTTCTTTACAATTTTAGGTTTAATATTTTGTTTTGATTTTGCAGGATCTTCTACATTATGAAACTTGCCAATTTAGATTTTTAACAAGATCTTTTCTCCAGGAAGTAAATATGTGACCTCAAAGGTAAACTTACATGAAGATCTTGGTGAAATTCCCCAATTTGGAGAAGAATGGGATTTGAATATGGTTCGAATAACTGGCTCCAAATTGAATACCAATAAAACACAGCTGAAATCTAGGTAAAAAAAATTGCTGACCAAGATTGATAATCACAAGGCTTCTTTTTAAAAATAGAGATAGGTGATAAATCCTATGATTTATGCTTTTCCAAGTGGTTAGTAGACTAATATTTAGACTTTAATATCATGTAAGCATGTCTAGCAACCTGAATTTAACACATATATAGTATTCCTCATTTTCAGATATGGTGCCAAGGCCTTGCTGTTGAAGGTAATATCATTTTCTCCTCCTTTTGATTGATACTAAATTAGTAGACTAATAGTTAGACTTTAATGATAAATTTGAATTATGTGGCTGGAATTTTTAGCCAGAAAGAGCATTCAAAAAGAGGAGCTGTTAATTTTTAGACTTTAATGGTTGTCGTGTTAACAAGTAATGGTCATATATTTTGGTTTTTGAATGCATCTAGACCTTAGTTTTTTATGTTAATTAGTCTATGCACACCAATTATTTATTGAAATGTATTGTTATTTGTAGAATTATTTATTCACTACTGGTTTTCTTGCATTTCGAGCTTAGTATGTTGTGAGGTTTTTACTATTGGTTGTTTTATTGCTTATTGATTACTTTTGTAAACATAATTTACAACGATGTTAGTTGTTTTTAATCTTGCAATCCTAATTATAATACTTGAATATTGATAGTTCTTAAAGTGAATATGATGAATTTTTTATGGTAGTTTGAATGTTGATTTGGCACTATTTAGTACCCTGCGTTTTTTTGGGTAGGTGTGTGTAGCATTTTAACTTTAAATGTGGGTTGGATTGTGGCAGGTTTATTTCTCACTTTTGTGTACCACTGAAGAAGCCAGTTGTACAAGTTTATGTAGCAGTTTAAGACTTTGAAGACTTTGGACGACCATATGTGTAATCAAATTATAATATTCTAATGTATGTTCATTAATGCAGATTTGCTTGAACGGTATGGAGGATTACTCCTAAAATGGATGAAGAAAGCTTACTCCCAGGTGGTTGATCAAGTCATAGCACTGTCTTTTTAACTTTGAAAAATATATAAAGAATGAGTATGATGATCAGTTACAATTTTGTTGCTTTGGCTGTAGATATTACTCATTCATAGATGGTTATCATGTTGGTGCGATATGATTTTTAATATAAATGTACAGGTTCTAAAACATGTCTGTGTATGAGCATTTACATTCTTTTATTAAATTGGCGACTCCGTGTACGCGGTCAATTTATACTTTCGTTATTATTACGCTCTATATCATCATAAAGTATCAACTGCAGTTGATCCCAGTTATTTTATGCCCTCACATTTTTTCGGGACTGAAACGCCACAACGCGTGCTGACTGACCACTAACCTAACCTATTGTTTCACGACCAAATAGAAATCTTTATACCATTACCCACTGAAAAATGTATATACATATACTTACTTTTCTTGCGTCTAAAGCATACCAACTCAGTTGCTTTGCGCGTGTGCCTTCCAACGAAGGAGCTCTGCTTCAATTCTTGCATGTTTCAGTTGGTTTTTTTCCTTTTTGCCCATAAAAAAGACTCCCTATTATACCTCATGTTTGTAGAAAAATACTAAAAGATAACAAGCATAGCTCGCTTGCTCTATACCGATTCAACAATGGCAAAATCAAGAGGAAATTTTTTTTTAGAAAAGAATTATATTTATATTTTTTTAATTGGTTTGATTGCTATTGGTTTATGCATATTTCTAATTCTGGGTCATCTATGCGGCAGGCCTAAAGCAAGAATTAGGTTAGCAATATAAGTAAATCTAACTGCAGCCTGCAAGTTGCTAAAAAAATTTGAGAAGTTGATGAGTATGGATTTTGGGTATTTGTGGGACTATGTTGAGCTACCTAAGTGTCTCAAAATATGGTCCATGTTCATTGACACTAAAATAATTTGGAATCGATTATGGATGATTATGAAAATAATTATGATTTTTTTTGTCAATTGAAATAATTTGGTGACTTGATTGCTTAAAGGATGGGCTGATATTATTTCACATTATGTATGTTAGCATCAATTGTAATGTCGATTGGAGCAAAACTCATATCCTATGATTTGTTGAATTTTCCAACCAGAATTTTACTACTTTATGCTAGGTTGACTTTTCTATCGGTCCATTTTGTAGCATTCATTGCCTTTGATGTACAAAATGAAACCACTATCCAAAACCAACCTCAAATCTGTAATCAAAACTAAAACCACTTTAAAAATAAAAAATTTCACAATTATATTATAACAGGACCCAACCCAGTTTTCGTTATAAGAAAAATTGACGCTCTTTACTAGATATACACTTGCCTTTGCCTAATAATTTTATCTCCTATTTACTATAGCTTTTTAACCGATTTCACTTATTATTTGCTTTCAGCAGATGCTGCTACAACACATCACATTGAATCAAAGCCTCCAAATCGAACAACTTGAATGATAAATTTTTGTTTGTGAAATAACATATGTATCAATCCACTTTTGCTTCATTTACTGTAAAATATATACTACCTAAGACACTTATAAAACTATATTTTATTTGTTTTGTTAGCTATTTTTCTGTATTTTTTCGAATGACCGCAGCAACGCGCGGTTGATCTCTAGTTGTATATATACATTTATTATGATGATTATCGACTTAACTGTTGGTATGGCTATGATGATTTTTAGTTTAAACGTTTGTATGCTTATGATTGCTAATTTGAGCCTCTAAGTTATGAAAGAAATATAATAATATTTAGTTTGTTAAAAGTTTTGTTGCTTTCATTAAAAAAAAGTGATCTAAAACTTGA
>JBCNJP010010192.1:0-23751 GCA_039602395.1 Deinandra increscens subsp. villosa | reverse complement strand
TTAGAAACCCCTTCTCTCTCTACACTCCCTCCCCAAAACCTTCTCCTGCATACACACACATATGCACGGGGGAGACCCAACGATGGCGATGATGGAAACGGAACGGAATACGTTCATACGGATCTGAGCCGGAGGATCTCACCCCTCCACACACACACATGTAGCTACCAGAATCCTACCCCGGGATTCTGGGACGCAACATTGCCTCTCAATGTTTTTCACTAGAAAGGCCAATAAAATCACCAAGTTTAAAAAAAAAATTGGTGAGAAGGACCTTTGTTAGAAGAGTCTAATAAAAAGATACACATCTGAAGGAAGGTATGCCAGGCCCTACGAAGAAGGGTCACGTAACGAAGCAGCTTACAAAAGAAGCATATGTAAGTTCCTTTACGCAGGACATTATAACAGCACATTAGCTTCTAAAAGAAGGGGCGAGAGACCCTTCGCGATGAAGCTAAGGTGGAATAAAAACTTTAAATATCACCTTCACGTGAAAACGCATGAAGCTTCTATGCGAAGGACCTTCTACGATACACTTAGAATTTCGGGCCCAAGGGCCTCAAACAAAAAAGACGTTACTTTTTAAAGAAGTTATGCTAGAAGGCTTCGCTCAAGGCCACTAGTTAGGAGCCTTGTGGTTGCATCCACCTTTTTAAAAGAAGAGGTTTTGCATAAGGATATGGGACTTATTAAGAAATCCCTCACATCGAGTCGAAAGCCCATCATTAAGGCTACAAAAAGAAGTAGGCCTCAGGTAGGCCCAACGATCACATTCCCCACTAAAAGAAATCCATCAAAACTTTGTGGTCCTCGATAAAAGGCATGACACAAGCAAGTTATGGATTACAACAAAAGGAGGTCAAAGTATGGGGTTATCACAATATTACCCATCGGACTACTATAAGGACCGAAGAGGCCATGACCAAGGTCTTCGGTAGAAATCCTATGTAAAGAAAACATAGAAAATAATACATTCACAAAACACATAAGTTTTGATAAACGCAACCACACCTGTGAAGCTTCTTTAAGAAGGCCTCATTTGGTGTAAAAGTGAATCCTTCGGGACAAGCACCCTCAGTGGGCTCCATCAGGGAAGGACGCTCCAAAAATAACCATCTGAAAAACGTTGAAAAAAAAACAAAAGCAAAAGGATTATAAAGTTAGGTGCGATACATATAACTATTCCATCGCACTATCAGTTCTAACAAGCAAAATATAAGGGACTAGTGGGGACTTGATGGGATATCCCCGTCAAGAAAGACCCTTCTAGTCAAGGATGGCGAAGGCCTCCAAAAAATACTTATGAGATAAGTAAAAAGCCTGAGTGCCTGAGAGCGGCAAACGGCTACCTGGTTAAAAGTTTACTACATAAAGTTCACGAATAAAGCAGTCTTAATAGAATTTCTTTACACTTGGGGGGACTTGATAAAGTATCCCCCACATCGGATCAAGGCCTATAGCCTAGGCCCAAGATAAGGAGACGATTGAGCGACATCAAAGCCCGGAATATGAAAGGAGTCTAGAAGCCTTCGGGAAGGAACTGACGTTAAATAAAAGCTAAGTCCTTCAGGAAGGACCCCAGCGAAAGGGAACAAAATTGCGGGTCTCGTGGTAAAGGCTTATAGAAGTACAAAAACAAGGGCCTTCGTGGACAGTAGAAGGAGGAGGGCTTGATCTTACGCCTTTTTAAAGGAAATAAAATCAGCCCAGCACTTTTTTCACCTGGACCTCAAAAGTATTGGACTTGGGGGGACTTATTGGGCTATACCCATATAAGGGCTACGCGGAAGCTCTACCCCAAGGAGAAGGGCTATGATGAAGCTCTACCCTTTGCCTTATAGAAATATGTCCCTGAATGGCCTCGTCAGAGCGATGCTCCTCGCATAAGGGCTAAGGACCCCAAGGACCCCGATAAGGGGGTCGCCCAGACGGAAGGGGCACACTCTTGATAAAAGGAACAAATCATACATGTCTGGTATCTAGGAGACACAAAGTACGTGAACAATGCCACAAGGACGATGTGACAAGTTGACTTAGTCATTTAAGTACATGACTTCTGTCCCTTCGTCGGAGCCCTTCGCCCTTCATCGCAGTACGTGCCCCTTCGTCAGAATACTTGGCCAGGATTAAAACTTAGCTATTAAGTAAACAGCAAAGCAACAGCTCATGGCCAGCTAGGGTGTCTGTCCTATAAATATGGACACCCTCCCACTAACTCAAGTAAGTTGGAAGTTGGGTGAGAAAACCCCATCTCTCTCTCTACACTCCCCCCCCCCCCCCCCCCAAAACCTTCTCCTGCATACACACACATATGCACGGAGGAGACCCACCGATGGCGATGATGGAAACGGAACGGAATAAGTTCATACGGATCTAAGCCGGAGGATCTCTTCCCTCCACACACACACTTGTAGCTACTAGAATCCTACCCCGGGATTCTGGGACGCAACAATTTACGTGCCATGAACAAAGGTTTTGACTATATATTTGATCTTCGACTAATACTTCTATAAGTCATGTACCAACTATAACAGAGAGATGTTTTTCGTCTTAATTTTATTTGATTTCAAATATTCAGATTATAAAGTCTATTGGTTTTATACCTACGTCCATGTTTGAAAAAGAAATTCAAGAGAGCCTGACGAAGATTAAAAAAAATGATGTTTTAGAGAGAGAATTGACGACACACAAACTAAACTTAAGAAGTTATAACTATATTTCTTCACATTTTTTTCAAAGTTTCATTTCTAAAGTGAATACATTTATTTGTGGTTAATATAGCATTTTGCATTCAAAATTCTTGAAATGTGTTTTTAGGAATTTATCATTTTGGATAAGAAACACTTCACATGTTAGATTTGGGTTTTATGTTACACATATTCATCTCGATTTCAAGGTAATTACTTTGTTAGAATCTCAACTAATTTCAGAGCAGGATTGTCTTTGTTAGATTGTACTAATTTGTGTGTAATCGTTCTTATTTGGTTCTGAATTTCAATTGCTTCATTAGAAAATAGAGTATTTACTTCTCCTGAGTTTATTCTTTTTTAGGTATTTTGATATTTGGACCATTTGCTTTCATTTATTCCATACAATCTTGTGTGTAGATATGATAGAACCAAAGAGTGGTACAATCAAAGATTAAAGCCCTTATATATGGTTGCCATGTTCATCTTGCTTGCTAATGGGATTTGAAGTGAATCAAGGGCTAATCACACTCTTGATTTTGCATGTAGGTTGTCATAATTTTCCTCTCTGATATGTTACCCTCACTTTATATGTTGCAGGTGTTAAAAAGATAATCAACTATTGAATTGAGAGTCTAGGTTTGTTTCTCTCTCCATACAAACTTTTGGCTTTGATTAACATATTACACATGGTTTTGATGTAATTAGCTTATTATTTAGTTGTACAATTCTCTAGGTACACTAATCTGTTGTGCCTGAAGGGTTGTATTATCTCTCTGTGATTGTAGAAAACCTAGGTAGACTGATCACTGATTCCTTTCTTCTTTGATTTGTTTTGTTGTCTATCGTCTGGGCTTTCATGGGTCTTGCTTGACCTCATAACCTACGGAGAACCAACATATGAATCTGATGACAAAGGCATTAACAATTTGTACATCCAGTACTCATGGTTAGTAAAAAAAATCAACTATTTAATCCCCAATTTTTGAATTGTTAATAGAGAGCTGATTTTGAAACATTTAGCTATCCAGGTGATTGATAGAGCCATGGTATATAATCTTTGTGAATCATTATTCTCTAATTGCTATTGTTATTTTTTGTAGTGTACTACTTTAAGACCACTAAAACTGAGGCCCAAACATGTCTTTTATTGGTCATAGATAATTATTCTTACTTGGTTTAGTGTTTCCTATTTAGTTTTATCTTTATAGTTTCTTTGAAGTTATTTAGGGATTCTTAGTTTATACAAAAGTAGTAATTGATGCATTTTTCATATTATGGTCAACGTTTGTATTTATCCTTTTCACCATTACTACAACGCATGCACTAATTTCTTCATGTTGTCAATTCTCACTTCTCCAAGAATCAACCAAACTCATAATTCAGCACCCCACACAATTTTGACATAAAAACACATTCATAATGAAAAATTGCCAAATTAAATATAACAATAACTGAAGCAGAATGCAACGATTAAGAGAGTAGTACAAACATGTCATGATGTTTTGTTGCTAATATGAGTTCAATAGTTTCATGAAATATCAGTTCATCATTTTATGGGTATGGAATTATATATATGATAATTATTTTGCTCTTAAACAATTTAGATCCATGTTTATGATTGCTTATTTAATAATGTTTGTGTTTAAATAAGCAAGTACCAAACTTCTTACGAAGAACTCTTTATTTAAGCAGTGTCCATCCGAACACTCCATCTGACTTGGAAAGATGTAATATGTTGATAAGAAGTTTAATTAGCAACCCAAAAACCTTTTTAGCATGATTTGAAGAGTGGAGTGACTACCAATTTCCCTCAAATATTCTTCTTACAGTTATATATGTGTAATTTTAGAAGGTTGTATCTATTGGTAATAAACGGTGCATATTTTAAGGTCTGCTGACCCATTTGACTCGATATAGCCTGCCTAACATGCCATTTGCCACGTCTAGCATTTATATGCTTTAAAATTTGTAAATATCATTTTGGGAATTACTTTCAATTACGTAGTTACAAGGGTGGCCCGCCGCAACGCGCGAACGGGTCACCATCTTTTTGCTCTCCGAGACCCATCGTTTGACTCACCACCGGCAAGCAATAAAGTAAATAGAAAAATAGTGATCACGAGTGAAAGTTACACACGCCCTAGTTTGAAAAACAAGTTCACCATTTTTATGTAAACATCCATTATTATTATTGCCGGTGTTAATATTATTCTTATCGATCTTAATCGATCCTAAAGTATTGAAATATATAACTTTTAAAAGTAGGAAGTGAAAAGAAAAGCCATGGCCATATCGAAGGAAACAATAAAGTAAAGTTGGAAAAGCAATTTCCATGAAATTAGGTTTTGAGTAATTAAAGTATACATCACACATACCTCCAATAGAACATAAACAAAACCATTCAAGTTGGAATATAATATTAAGAAATCTGTGGTGGATCATTTCTTGGTAATGTGATTTCAATGACATTTTTTGTGTTCAAAAGTCATTGATACACATTTTTATGTGACAACCATCATGTTCTAACGACGCTTCTAGGTTAATAGTATTTGAGTGTGTAATAATGTATTATTTATCTTAATGTTAAAGGTTTAAATTTTACAGTAAATAAGTGTTGTAAAATTACGAGTCAATTATTGGTAGAGTTAACCTCATCAATGACAATGACAAAGTGGGAATGGTATTTGGATGGGGATACCGAGTTTTCGGTAAAAGTTGTTCATTCTCGTATCGATCGTATACATCTTTCGGTTGGGGATATTCCTACTAGATGGTTGAGGTACGTTCCAAAGAAAATTAATATAGTAGTATGGAGGTTATTTTTAGATCGTTTACCAACTCGTTTGAATCTTTCTAAACGAGGGATTGAGATAGAGAATTTTATTATGCCCCATATGCTATTCTTTTCATTAATAAAGTTTTGCCGAGGCTTTGCCTCTTTCCAAAAAAAAAAATGCTTTTGTTGAATCATCTTATCATATTTTTGGTGAGTGTGCTCTTTTTGTCAAAGTGTTTGATCGGATTAAACAATGGTTAGAAGTGGATTGGCTTGGCCCTTTTAATCCTCACATGACTTATGACGCCATAGAAGACACAAGGTTATCAAGGATTGTTACAGACCAAACAGGAGAACTCAACCCAAAAGACTAGTCTGATGGGTGAGAGAGCCTACTTGGCCTATAAACCCCACATTAGTTGCCCATACAACCAATGTGGGACAAGTCCCATACCTTGCAATGTTACCGATCCATAACAATCGACCCTCCTTAAGGGCCAACGTCCTCGTTGGTCACGGTCACGTTGGTCACGACTGGCACTCTCCAGGCCACCACTCCGTGAGCCACCACTCCGAGGTCTCGTTGGTCACGGCCACGTTGGTCACGGCTAGCTTCCTCTAGGCCACCACTCCGTGGGCCACCACTACGAGTCTGGCTCTGATACCATTGTTACAGACCAAACAGGAGAACTCAACCCAAAAGACTAGTCTGATGGGTGAGAGAGCCTACTTGGCCTATAAACCCCACATTAGTTGCCCATACAACCAATGTGGGACAAGTCCCATACCTTGCAATGTTACCGATCCATAACAAGGATCAAGAAAGATGAAGTTCATGCGATCATGTACACTACATGGTGGTCAGTTTGGAAGACTCGAAACGTGCACATCTTCCAATCAAGTAAAGTTCGGAACGACGGTTTATTTGATACGATCGTTTACAACTCGTATTTGTTGTTCAATGCTAGAAATCATAAGGTTGATATTCTTTGGAACAACTTGATGCGAAATCCTCTTCTTTTCATGTAACTTTTTGTAATGTTTGCTCCTTTGTGAGCGTTTTATAATATATTCTTACTGCCGTTAAAAAAAAAAACCACGAGCTACAAACATAAATACCCGTATCAATGAAAAGTATAATTAACTGCATTATTAAAAATTAGAGGAATCACATATATTTCCTAGTTTGGAGCATATTGCATTCCACAAAAGACAAGTTTTCAATACATGAAATACAATGCTCTTTATTTGAAGAAATATGCAATTTCACAAGTTTAAAGGGGATATATATTTCCTAGTTTGGAGCATATTGCATTCCACAAAAGACAAGTTTTCAATGCATAAAATACAATGCTCTTTAATCGTTATTTGAAGAAATATGCAATTTCACAAGTTTAAAGGGGGAGATATGTAATTGTCCTTAAAATTTTACTTTTCTATAACATCATTTGCACATTTTTATTAACAGCTAAAGAAGCACACATGCACTTTACAGATTTACACCCACAATCTTTTGGTTGGGGAGCCATCAATTTATCATCAGCTATCCTCTTGAAAACGACGTCCTTTATGCATGTTACATAGGGCGCTGCCACAACACCGTAAAAAGATCTTTTTCATAGTAGTGTGGTTAAACCACCTAGTGGTTTTTATCTTTGCTCAGTAAAATTTTATTTATAATGTAGCTCCTTCGGACATTGCATCCCGTGAAAACACATCCTTCCCTGATAATGCCCAAGGAATGAGATGCCGGCGGGAGAAATTAAGTACCCGATGAAAAGGAGCACATCAAGGAAAACATGAATCAATGCGGGCCAAACGAGGTTAACGTAAATTGTCAAATTAAAACCACATATTATGAAGAAACGATGGAAAAAAGTTAGGTGTTGTTTTTTTTTTCCTGAGAAAACTCTTTTGTCCTCTTATGTCTGCGCCACGCAGACCACGCGCAGACATAGTGTTTTCAAGTATGTGCTCATAGCCATACTAATGTGAAATGGAAAGTACTAGTAGATAAATTTAAGGGGAAGGAGAAACTAAACAACCTATCAATCGAAACTCTATACTCGAATGATTGAGTTCCTTTCACGAGAGAAATAATGACAAGGGACAAATGACCTAATTAACACATTGGCGGATAAACCATTAATGGGTCGGCTTCAACTGGTAAAACCATTAAAGTTAAGATGTTACTCTTTTTGGTTTCTATCCCACATTGTTACCTTAAAAAGAATTACATGCCTATCCCTCTATAAATAAGAAGAACAGCTCAACAATCCTTCGAACCTGGCTCGTATTGTCTTTTTCGGTTCCTGGTTGTATTGGATTTTGCCGAAACCATCCGGTTTGACCCGCCTTTGTTTAAAAACACTGAACTGAACCACTGAGATGTCCAGTCTCAGTTAAACCGATCAGGCTGGGTATCAAAACATTGTTTACAATGGATTTTTATAATTTAGAGTTTTTTTTTTCTTTTTTAATTTAATTTTCTAACTCAATCTTTAAAATATGTAGTTTGATATGTTAAACAAACAAACTTCTAAACAATATAATATTTAATTAAATTATAAAAATGAAGAGGGAGATTCCATTATAAATGCTCTAAATAAAGATCGAGTGGTCTCTAAAGGTACATTCCCAACCAAAGGTACCTTAGTCGTTAAAGGTGCTCAATGAGCTTCATCCACCGTACAAACCACACACGACATAGTGAAGTGGAGACTTAAAAGAAGCCAACTTCAAAGACAAGACAACTACAAATAAAGATACCGTATTCAAAGGCGTGTAAGGTGGGAGATGAAGTAACATATATGTTTTAAATTTTAAATATAGTTAAAACAAAAATAATACCAACTCAGAAGCACCATACCCCTATATTTTGATTTGGGTTGTGAGTCTAGTCATTGCGTACGAAACACAAATCACAATCACTATACCCACCCGATGCCCTAAGTGTTGGAATTTTGGGAGAAAAACTAGTAAAAAATGGGTTTTTTCACCAAGTGTGAAATTGAGTTTTTCACCAACTTTGGAATAAAATAAAATACAGATAACATAGGTTGTTGCCTCTGTATTTTATAGGTTTGTGTAGTACGTTGTGAGGGCTTTCCAACGCATCAAACCACGTCCAAATCCGAGCTCGTATGAATGAGATATCGAAGCTCAAAGTTGAGGTCTCGCAACTAGTGAAGCTGCGAAAATTAGAGAGAAAAATGCTAAGTATAGCATGTTAACTCATCCCACATTGGTTGGGGATTGAAACCAAAAGTGGTTTATAAGGTGGGAACCTTACCAACTATTATTTCCTTTAGTAGGACACATCCCTTGGACCCTGAGGGGTGGAAGCACTCGCGCTCGCGCTCGCGCTCGCGCTCGCGCGCGTATGAGGCGCAATGTGGCGCTTTGTGGCGTTTTGTGGCGTTTTGATGGCGCACTTCGCCGCGAACCGCTTGAGAGCCGCCTTATTGTTTTAAAGTTCAACCGGAAGTTGGTCCGGTTGAAGACCAGGCGGATATGTTCAAACGGACTGTGAGTTGAACCGGAAAAAGTCAGGTTCGAGCGGAACCCACTTCAACCTGAACAGTAGTTCCGGTTGAAGTTCAAGTGGAAAAAGAGCTCCACTTGGAGTTCAAGCGGAAGTTGAACCGGAAGATCAGTTCTTCCGGAAAACAGCTGTTACGCGTAGATTCCTCCGGAATGACAGCTGTAAACGCGTTTTGAGCTAATTAAGGTAATTCCGTGTTAATTAGAAATCAATTTGCATTAAAGACGTTTGATGCAAAGTTTGACTACGAATTAACTTTTGAGTGCTCAACAAGAATTCCCACCACTATAAATACAACCTCATTAGTTGAGGCAAAACACACCAGAATTCATAGAATTCTTTCTCTCTGCCTCTCCTCAATATTTCTCTCATCTTCTTCATCGTTCTTGATTTCTTCAAGCTTCGAAGGTATTTTCAAGCTTAGAGTTATCCCGGCCGTACAATACGGTTTAGGCGATTGTACCCTGGGAAACAAAACGGATCTTCGGTAGACCCGGAATTTGTTTTAAGGGACCCGGGTTTTGACCCGAAGCTTTCGCCAAGGTTCCTTGGAACCTTCTTCTTTTCTTAAACCAATTTCATAGAATTTCTCAAAACTTTTTCCATAACCTTTTTATCAAGCTGTTTAATAATTGTTTCTCAAAACCATTATCAAAACCTTATGTTCATCTTTCTCAAATTAAATATCGTTTACATGTTTCTTTCCTTTGTTTTCTTTTATAAGTATTATTTCATTTCATTTGTAATCATACTGTTAGTTACTTTCCTATAATTCTTTGTATTGTAATCATTTTATTTTTCCTGTAATTGTAATAGGAGTAGAATTTCCTTTCCGTGTATTGTAATAGACTAGATTTCCTTTTGTTGTAATCGTACTTAAATAAAAGTATTTATTTTTTTATTTAAATTCGCGAACGGTTTTCCTACAAACTTAAAACAATTTTTTTTAAAACATCGTTCGTTTTATAAAAACTTCATTGCCTCGAGTCTCAAAGTTGGACTTAGATTTCTCGAGGTGATTTAGTGTTTTAAAAAAATAAATATTTTAACTCGTTCTGACTCAAAGTTGGACTTAGAGTTAAACGAGTTGTCGGTTACGACAAAACTTTGACATCCATTCGTTGGATGTTAAATTTTTCTTTATATCTTTAACATCCATTAGTTGGACGTTATAAATTCTCCTTAAAATCACCTAACCCCATAAGTTGGAAGTTATATAAAAATCTAATACATCTCTAAATCCGTCCATTTGTTGGACTTTAATCTCTGTAAAACGTGTGCGTTTAGAGATTAAAAACTCTCTTCTACTCCTTGAAAAGCATCCATTAATTGGAGGTTTTTTCTTACGTTTTAAACGTGCGCGTTTAAATAATAATTCTAAATATTAACTTGTGTAGCTTCTATTTCAGAAAAATGACTAACACGACCGAAAAGCCTAAGGAAACACCATCGGTTGGTACTTCCACTGGCATAACGGCCAACACCATCGCCAGTCATGCCGAAAAACCCGAGAAGTTCTCGGGTTTGCACTTCAAAAGGTGGCAACAGAAGATGTTGTTCTACTTAACCACCTTAAACCTTGTGAGGTGTCTCACAGAGTCCGCTCCCCAACTCGGTGAAGGGGAAGCCAATGCTGAAACCGTTAGTGCGGTTGACGCTTGGAAACATTCGGACTACTTGTGCCGCAACTATGTGTTGAACGCTTGGAAACATTTAAGACTTCCAAAGAATTGTGGGAGTCTTTAGACAAGAAGTATAGAACGAAGGATGCTGGCACGAAGAAATTCGTGGTAGCCCGTTTCTTGGACTACAAAATGGTTGATAATAAAACCGTGATGAGTCAAGTCCAAGAGCTTCATATTATACTACATGAGGTCCACGCAGAGGGTATGTCCCTTTGTGAGACATTCCAAGTGGCGGCAATGATTGAAAAGCTTTCGCCTTCGTGGCTTGAGTTTAAGAATTATCTTAAACACAAAAGAAATGCGATGACCGTTGAGGATCTCATTGTCCGTCTTCGTATCGAGGAGGACAATAAGATGGCTCAAAAAGCCACCACCATGCAACCTTCGTCTAAGGTGAATATGGTGGAGGTTGGTTAGTCTTCCAAGGGAAGCAAGCGCAATGGTGGGGCCAAAGCCAAAGGCAAAGGCAAAGCGGTGGAGCACTTGGCACCGAAGAAAAGGGTTGTGAAAAAGAAGCCCCAGAAGTTCTCAGGAAAGTGCTACAACTGTGGGGGGCATGGTCATCGGGCGGATCAGTGCCCGAAGCCACAACGTGAGCGCGCTCACATGGTGGAAGACGACATGCCACTGGTGGCCATGATCACGGAGGCGTCTGCCTTCATTTCTGAAGTCAACATTGTGGGGGAGAACCCTGGCTGGTATGTTGACACCGGTGCCACCCGCCACGTGTGCGGAGACAAGTCCCTCTTTAGTACGTTTAAAGAGGCGAAGGGGACCGAGAAGCTTTATATGGGGAATAAAGCTACTGCCGACATCATGGGTGAAGGCAATGTGGTCTTGAAGTTCACTTCAGAGAAGGAGCTTACGTTGAGCAACGTTCTATACATTTCAGAAATCAGGAAGATTCTTGTTTCTGGATGGCTGCTCAACAAGTTTGGATTTCGCATTGTGATCGAGTCTGATAAGGTCGTGTTGACCAAAAATGGCATGTTTGTAGGCAAGGGCTATGCCCAAAATGCTATGTTTAAATTGTCTACTTTAGTCATTAATAAAATGGCGAAAGCCTCCTCTTCTACTTATATGATTGAGTTTTACGATTCAAATATGTGGCATGGTAGATTAGGACACGTCAATTTTAATTCAATTCGCCGTTTAATGAATTTGAAATGTTTGCCAAATTTTAAAATAGACTCGAAATCAAAATGCAAAACGTGTGTCGAATCCAAACTTACAAGACAACCATTTAAATCGGTTGAACGAATAACCGAACCCCTAGACTTAATTCACACTGATGTGTGTGACTTGAAAGTCGTTCCCACGCGTGGTGGACACAAGTACTTCATCACGTTTATTGATGATAGTACAAGATATTGCTATGTATACTTACTTAAGAGTAAGGATGAAGCAATAAACAAGTTTGTCTTGTTTAAGAACTTGGTTGAGAATAAATTCATCAAGAAAATGAAAGTTTTGCGGAGTGATAGAGGAAGTGAATATGTTTCACCATTTGCGGACTTATGTGCACAAAGTGGAATTGTCCATGAGACCACCGCACCTTATTCTCCACAATCCAATGGCATTGCGGAACGAAAGAACCGTACATTGAAAGAGATGATGAATGCCATGTTGAATAGTTCTGGGATGAGCTTAGACATGTGGGGGGAAGCCATTTTGACGGCTAACTATCTTTTGAATAAGATACCCCGCAAAGATAAGGATAAGACTCCTTATGAATTGTGGACGGGCAAAGCGCCATCCTACAAATACCTGAAAGTGTGGGGGTGCCTAGCTAAGGTATTAGCTCCTTTGCCTAAGGGGCAAAGGTTAGGACCCAAAACCGTGGACTGTGTGTTCATTGGATACGCAGAAAACAGTAGTGCATATCGGTTTCTTGTCCATGACTCAAAAAATCCCGATATACTCGAAGACACTATTATGGAATCAAGGAATGCTTCATTCTTTGAAAATGTATTCCCGTAATTGTCACGAGAACGCGCGAGTTCATCGACACCATTAGTTGGTGACGACACTCATGAAGAACCATTTGTTGGTGACGAGGCTTATGAACAACCATATGTTGGTAATGAGGTTCATAAACGGCCCGCATCTGATGAGGGTGAGCCTAGAAGAAGTAAGCGAAAAAAGGTTGGAAAATCCTTTGGACCTGACTTCACGACTTACATGGTTGAGGGTGATCCCAATACCTACCGCGAGGCGGTAACCTCTTCAGATGGGCCTCAATGGAAAGAAGCCATCAAGTGTGAGATAGAGTCTATCTTGCAGAACCACACTTGGGAGCTTGTCGATCTTCCTAAGGGTTGCAAACCACTTGGATATCGGTGGATATTCAAGAAGAAGTTGAAAGCCGATGGCTCCATTGACAAGTATAAGGTGAGGCTAGTGATCAAAGGATACAGACAAAAAGAGGGTCTGGATTACTTTGATACTTACTCACTTGTTACTCGCATAACCTCGATAAGGTTGGTGCTTGCTATAGCGGCTTTACGAAATTTGGAGGTTCACCAAATGGATGTAAAAACCGCGTTTCAAAATGGTGATTTAGATGAAGAGATATACATGGAACAACCTGAGGGTTTTACCGCTCCTGGCCAAGAAGGCAAGGTGTGTAGACTCGTCAAGTTTTTGTATGGCTTGAAGCAAGCTCCGAAACAATGGCAGCAGAAGTTTGACCGTGTCATGCTTGACAACGGATTCAAAATAAATGAGTGCGACAAGTGTGTCTATGCGAAGGACACACCTAGAGGTTATGTGATTCTATGTCTCTACGTAGATGACATGCTTATCGTTGGGAGTGATGATAAGATGGTCAAAGCTACTAAAGACATGTTGAAAGCGAGATTTGACATGAAAGACATGGGGCTCGCAGATGTGATACTCGGTGTAAAAATCATGAGAACCCCAAATGGTATTGTCTTGAGTCAATCTCACTATGTGGACAAAATCCTTGAGAAGTTCAATGCAGGAGATAAGAGTGTGTCTCAAACTCCGGTTGATACTACCCTTCATCTTGCTAAGAATAGAGGAAAAGGGGTTGCTCAGTTAGAGTACTCAAGGGTGATTGGGAGTCTCATGTATCTTATGACATGCACCAGACCAGATTTGGCTTATGCTGTGAGCAGACTAATCCGGTAAACGAGTAATTCGTGCCCGGTACATTGGAAAGCAATGACTCGTTTACTAAGGTACTTAAGATACACGAGAGACTATGGACTGCATTATACCCGAGATCCAGCAGTTATCGAAGGATACTGCGATGCGAATTGGATTTCGGATATAAAGGATTCCAAATCAACAAGCGGGTATGTGTTCACGCTTGGTGGCGCGGCTATTGCTTGGAAATCGGCTAAGAAAACTGTTATAGCGCGGTCCACAATGGAATCTGAGTTCATAGCCTTGGATAAATCTGGTGAAGAGGCGAAATGGCTACGTCAATTTGTGGAAGAAATTCCAAGGTGGCCTATTGATGTGTTCGGAACGGTACCTAAAAATAACTACTTTATCCTAGACCTAAACCTAGACCTAGACACACCTTATTTTACCGAAACTCCTAAAACTAAACCGAACCTACATGCAAGTGTACCTATCGGTGGCAGTATAGCTACAGAAGACCGGATATCGAACCCTAAGGACACTATGTAACAAGACTCTAACCTAAGGGAAATGAATAGGAAAATTGAGTAAAATTTGATTTAAATGTGAATAAAGAATTAAATTAACTAAATTAATTAACTACTAACAACCGACACGAAGGAACTTAGGAGAAAATCCAAGATGATGAGAAATACCACCTAGACCTAGAATCTTAATAATATTAACGACCTCACTCGGCTATGACAATTCTGATGGAACCGGGATCTTAAGACACAACCTCTAGAAACCCTACGAGCCCCCGAATCACTCTCCGGATGTTACTGATAGAATACCTAAAGATTGGAATATGCTTACCGGTTTGATTAGTTCACCTTTTGAGTACTTCCTAATTGATTACTCTAACGCTCGGACAAGTGGTTCACCTTTTGAGTCTTTCCCACTTCAACTACCCTAGACCACCCTCGAAACAATCTAAGGCACCTTAGACTAGTCGGAGCTACCTCTAATTCCTATAACTGACACGAATAGCAAATCAGATAAATTCCTAGGACACTTCCTTTTGAGACAATGCTAACCTAGTTCATTACCTAACCCGACTACCCGACAGCTATCATCCTTTTGAGCTTATTTAGACAGGCAGAATACTGAATTCAAGGCAACAAGTAACAATCAATCCTATGATCAACTAGGTATAGCTAATCACACTAATTTGCAAACACACAGTCACACGAATTAATTACCCAACCCAAACCGGAAGACATCCGTAGATTAAGCAAGTCTTGATTGTTAATTGGACTCTAAGTTCAATACGCATATGCACCAATTGTAGTAAATTAGAGGAGTTTAATAGAGCATCAACCCATCACAAAATTGTCACACACCGAGCAAGGCATTAACACTAAAAATCATCATTAGTCTAGATGGTACTAATTAATTTAGCCAACACACATGTCTAAACCAGAATTATAGATAAAAGTTAAAATCTTGATCAAGAACATGGGTTGAATAATTCAATTACAAGATAAAAACAAGAAAAGATGAAACCATGACTGATTAGCGATGTCGAATGATTGAATCGAATGATCTCCGCTTGAATCCTTGTCCTTCTCCTGCTCAAAATCGTCCCTCTTGTGCTGCCGTCCCCTTTTTATTTGCGTAGGGTTCCACAACTTTTTTTCCTCTGAATTAATTGTTGCCGTCTTCTAAAAATAATGTATGCGCGAGAATAAAAAATACTCTACCCATTAATTGTCGGCTAAATATCCATATGAATTAGGACTCTGGATTTTTTTCTTTATTTCGAACCGGTAAAACCCATTAAGTCGGTTTAACCGACTTTTCTAATTTTTTCCTTCGTGACCAGCAAATTCATGCAAATTGATTTGCATAGATTTTTACAATTTTTTCATTCTTAAACCTCATTCTTTCATAACTTTTACCACACCAATCCCTCTTCTTAGTAATTTATCGTTTCAGCCCTTCAACTTTGATGTAATATCATACCATCCCCTCGGACTCGTATATCAACCTACAACCAAATATATTTAAACACTTTTGAGCACATTTGACCTAAAACACAATAAAAAATAAGAGACTCAAAGTCACACAAATTTATACAAAGATGACTCAATACCACATTAAGACTCAAATAATTAAAAACGAACTAAAAACTAAATAAAATGACGAAAAACCGACTCAAATATTATACAAATTACACGGAAAAACCGGACGTGTTTGCAACACATCAAACATCCCCACACTTACTTTTTTTTCGTCCCCGAAAAATACCGCAAATGGAATCATAACCAGGGAACAACTTCTAACTTATTAAATTAGTAATTCACATTTCAACTTTCAATTCAACTTATCACACATAGCCTAGCTCGATTACAGGTATTTCGATCCGATTAAACTCAACCACCGACCTTTCAGCCCCAAATGCATCAAATTAATTTTATTTAGCATATCATTAGACTAATGGGTCCCACACTCAAGCCTTTTAATTCATCCTAATCCCATTTTTTCTTTTATATTTTTAGGCATCTTAATATTTATGTACACATATATCTTTTTAATAGTGGAATTGCATGAATGAATGGATGAATTTTTATTTGAGCTATTTTTTTCTTATTTTTTTTTTCTTTTTTCAATTTTTTTTCTTTTTGAAATAGAATTGGACTTCACCTAGAGGAGCATCCACTGAGTAGCGAGCCCGATGGGTAGCACATAGGGTATTTAGCCCATACCTAACCTAGAGGCGTATCCTTCAAGTCGCTATCCCGAAGGGAAACACATAGGCTTCGGTATTTTATTCTATTTTTTTTAAGCTCAAATGGAATGGATTTGCGGAGGCGCCACTATTTACCGAATTTACTTTCGTAAAAAGATAAAAGCGTGCCTAAATTACTAAAAAGATATACACATATGAAAATATTAAAGATGCAATTTTTTTTATAACAGTTTCGGAATCCTCAATCAACCTAAGGCGGGAACCCACTAAAGTTTCATGATTTACATATCAATTAAGCACATTTTATTGATTTATTATTTTTTTATGATGCACAAGGATTTTTAAGCCTAATTAGTCAGCTGGGCCTACCAATACATCGAAACTAGTTAAAATACAACTTATCACAAATAATATATAGCAATTAGGCACATTTGATTAGAAAACTGAACCCCCAGTTGTACTATCATTTTCCATTTGATTGCAGCATAAATCAAGAACATTTTTTTTCAATTTTTTCAAATTTTTTTTTTTAAAATTTTTGGATTTTTTTCATTTTTTTTAAGACTCAAACTAACCTAAAAATAAAAGACACACGACTCAAGACTAAAGACGTAGTCTTCCCATCCCCACACTTAAACGACACATTGTCCCCAATGTGTGATGGAAATAAAATAAAAATAAAGCACACTAACATAAAATAAAAAAATAAAATTCAAAAGAAAATAAATAGGAACAAACTCCCCTGAATTTGATATGGATGAAGGCGAGCTTGATTCCTAGGTCCTCCATTAAATCATGAATCGTGAACGCGCAAATATCATCGAACCTGCAAATAAAGACGCAAGACACAAAACTCGACTCGACCGAACACGTTAGACACAAAATACAAAAAATAAAATCACGAAATTATAAAAAATAAGGACGAAAGAAAAATAACAAAAACAAAGTAGAAATGGTGTACCTGGAATCCTTCAAACATAATTTAATATCTTGAACTTCTGGAATTTCCTGCAAACACCGAAAAACACAAAACACGAACACCAAAAAACACAAAAACACACAAAAGAAAAATAAACAAATAAGTTACATAAAATTTTACAACTCGGGTTTTCCCGAGTATTCAACCAACTGCATCAGGGGGTTTCTCTTTAATGTTCTTACTAACTAATGCCCTAATCATCAAATCGTTTAAAATTCCTAGGGCCCTAACTAACAAACCTCCAAAAATCACACCTATAAACCAGTCAACCCACCAATGTTTAAACCTACCCGGAACTAACTTAATAACTACAATAAAGCTCAATCTCGGGTTATTCTTACAATCTACATCCTCTAACGTCCCCACACTTGGACTAAACACATGGTCATCCTTATCACTAGTTAACCTACCAAGTGGGACGTCCTTAAGCTCCTCAATTGATTCCTCACACCTTAGCACTTCCCGAATGGAGATTGAGTACGGTTCATGCTTCGGTGCTTGAGCCTCACTAACCTCACAAAACTCTTCCTCAAGTGGGACGTGTTCACCCTCAATGGTCGGCTCCCCGTACAGCATCTCTTCTAGCTTTTGCAAATCACCCTCCGGGTCATACCGATCCTCATCTACCGCTCTTGTTGTTGCACTCGCTGCGATCTCATCCTCACACTCTTCATCCCACACAATGTCATCCTCTTCCTCCGACCAATCCCAAACTGGAGCCGAAGGGTATGTATCCTCATCATCTACGTCATCATTCCTGGGAAGCTCCCCCTCATCATCCTTTAATAATTCATCTTCCGGATCATTCTCCTCCACTATTGAATCTTCCTTTTCAATAATCTTTGTGGCGTCCGTTGAACTATCATTTGTCCATTGGTTCAGATCACACTCATCATCATCACAAATCCAGTGGATGCCCTGATTAACCGGAGGTGGGACTTCAGTGTCCATTAACGTCTCCTGGTATCGGATTTCCTCAAAGACAGTCCTTGATGACTCCCCCGTACGCCTTTTTCTTTCCTCTCGCTCTCGGAAAATCCTTTGGCAAATTTCTCTACAAATACCTACACGAACCGGACAAATATCATGGTAGTGGTGTGGTCCACCGCAGCTCATACAACGTGGCATGTTTTCCTCCTGAAGCCGTTTTATCAACCTAAGATATTCCTCCGCAATCTCGATGCCTCGAGGTAACCTAGGATCATATCTACTCCATGTAGCCATATCATTCAAGAATTGTTGGAGGTTAACGATGAAGCTCTGTAGATCAATTTTGGCCATGACAGAAGACAAAATAAAAAAAAATACAAAACAAAATAAATAAGAAAATAATTAGACTCCAAAAACTAACCTAAAACTCTAGACTCAAGAATGAAATCTAAAACTCTAGACGGGACAGAAAACCTAAAAAGACTCAAAATTTCCTAATAACGACCTAAGTTAATCTTGCTATTGCCAAGTGTCCCCGGCAACGGCGCCAAAAACTTGATGTGTTCGGAACGGTACCTAAAAATAACTACTTTATCCTAGACCTAAACCTAGACCTAGACACACCTTATTTTACCGAAACTCCTAAAACTAAACCGAACCTACATGCAAGTGTACCTATCGGTGGCAGTATAGCTACAGAAGACCGGATATCGAACCCTAAGGACACTATGTAACAAGACTCTAACCTAAGGGAAATGAATAGGAAAATTGAGTAAAATTTGATTTAAATGTGAATAAAGAATTAAATTAACTAAATTAATTAACTACTAACAACCGACACGAAGGAACTTAGGAGAAAATCCAAGATGATGAGAAATACCACCTAGACCTAGAATCTTAATAATATTAACGACCTCACTCGGCTATGACAATTCTGATGGAACCGGGATCTTAAGACACAACCTCTAGAAACCCTACGAGCCCCCGAATCACTCTCCGGATGTTACTGATAGAATACCTAAAGATTGGAATATGCTTACCGGTTTGATTAGTTCACCTTTTGAGTACTTCCTAATCTACGTAGCACGGAAACGGCTAGAAAGAGCCGTCTCCCGTACCGGAATCGGCATGGGGACGGAAACGGCACGGGGACGCCGGAGAAACGTTTCCGATGCGCTTCCAATTCGATTCCAGATCTCAGGGACGTTTCTTGACCGATTCTGAATAGTCAAGCACGTTTCCTGGGAGTTTCCAAAGTAATTTCTGTTTCCGAATATCGAAATTTATTCCGATTTGCTCTAAAGTTGCAGAAGGAAATAGGGTTTCAAGGAAGACGATGAGCTATTATTAAGGCGAGTGGCATTTTTGTAATTAAACATTTTCACTAAAGAATCTTATCACTGCAAAAATTCTTTATCACTGCAAAAGAAAGAAAAAGTCAATGTGGCAGAGGTCTCCTTTTCAAACTATTATATTATAATTTCATGTAACAATTTAGACTACTTATTTTATTTACGTAGCATTTTTTTATATATATATTTATATTTACCTGTGACTTTGCTTAATTATATATATATATATAATATAATTTATATTTATAATTTATAATATATATATATATTATATAGAAAGTGTTAATTTGTAAATCTTCATCAGCAAGTCAGAAATACATCAATATATATCTATTTTAGAGTTATGTGTTAAAATATTTTTAATATATATATATATTATATTTTTTTGCCGTACCCCTGCCGTACCCGTTTCTTGAATTTTTAAGTATTGCCGTTTCCCGTACCCGTATTGTCCCCGTACCCTGTTCCCGTACCCGTTCCGGTGCTACATAGTTCCTAATTGATTACTCTAACGCTCGGACAAGTGGTTCACCTTTTGAGTCTTTCCCACTTCAACTACCCTAGACCACCCTCGAAACAATCTAAGGCACCTTAGACTAGTCGGAGCTACCTCTAATTCCTATAACTGACACGAACAGCAAATCAGATAAATTCCTAGGACACTTCCTTTTGAGACAATGCTAACCTAGTTCATTACCTAACCCGACTACCCGACAGCTATCATCCTTTTGAGCTTATTTAGACAGGCAGAATACTGAATTCAAGGCAACAAGTAACAATCAATCCTATGATCAACTAGGTATAGCTAATCACACTAATTTGCAAACACACAGTCACACGAATTAATTACCCAACCCAAACCGGAAGACATCCGTAGATTAAGCAAGTCTTGATTGTTAATTGGACTCTAAGTTCAATACGCATATGCACCAATTGTAGTAAATTAGAGGAGTTTAATAGAGCATCAACCCATCACAAAATTGTCACACACCGAGCAAGGCATTAACACTAAAAAATCATCATTAGTCTAGATGGTACTAATTAATTTAGCCAACACACATGTCTAAACCAGAATTATAGATAAAAGTTAAAATCTTGATCAAGAACATGGGTTGAATAATTCAATTACAAGATAAAAACAAGAAAAGATGAAACCATGACTAATTAGCGATGTCGAATGATTGAATCGAATGATCTCCGCTTGAATCCTTGTCCTTCTCCTGCTCAAAATCGTCCCTCTTGTGCTGCCGTCCCCTTTTTATTTGCGTAGGGTTCCACAACTTTTTTTCCTCTGAATTAATTGTTGCCGTCTTCTAAAAATAATGTATGCGCGAGAATAAAAAATACTCTACCCATTAATTGTCGGCTAAATATCCATATGAATTAGGACTCTGGATTTTTTTCTTTATTTCGAACCGGTAAAACCCATTAAGTCGGTTTAACCGACTTTTCTAATTTTTTCCTTCGTGACCAGCAAATTCATGCAAATTGATTTGCATAGATTTTTACAATTTTTTCATTCTTAAACCTCATTCTTTCATAACTTTTACCACACCAATCCCTCTTCTTAGTAATTTATCGTTTCAGCCCTTCAACTTTGATGTAATATCATACCATCCCCTCGGACTCGTATATCAACCTACAACCAAATATATTTAAACACTTTTGAGCACATTTGACCTAAAACACAATATGTTTGTGGGTTGTTGGTGACATATTGATGAAAAAGACATCACCCTTCATGAGTGTTTTTATTTATTTATTTATTTTTTTTGTTTTTAATAACTTTTTACCCAAAAAACAAATAACACAAAACATAAAAAAAAAATTCACCAGAAACCTATACGCAGAGTATTGGGTAATACGCTGCATATTAGTCCTATACGCAGAGTATTGCCCAATACGCTGCATATTAAGATGTCTAAATAGCCGGACTTTAAAAAATAAGAGACTCAAAGTCACACAAATTTATACAAAGATGACTCAATACCACATTAAGACTCAAATAATTAAAAACGAACTAAATACTAAATAAAATGACGAAAAACCGACTCAAATATTATACAAATTACACGGAAAAACCGGACGTGTTTGCAACACATCACCTATGCCAATGACGGCTATTTGCTTACATTGTGACAGTAAATCGGCAATTGGGCGCGCCCAATCCATGATGTACAATGTCAAATCAAGGCACATTAGACGTAGACATAATACGGTACGACAACTAATCTCTACCGGAGTTATCTCAATTGACTATGTGAAGTCAAAAGATAACACTGCGGATCCGTTTACAAAAGGCTTAAGCAAAGAGTTAGTTTTGAAGTCGTCAAGGGGAATGGGACTAAAGCCCATTGGGTTGAAAGCTGATGCGAAGGAAAACCTAACCTATGAAAATGAAGATCCCAAGCTCTAGGTTCAATAGGACAACCTAATCGCATTGGCTAAGGTCACTGTGGGGGAGTACCCTAAAATCTTAAAAGGGAGTTGTGTACTTCCTAGTCCATTCCTATCACCAAACAGTGAAATGTGTGAGGATAAGCATACGATGGTCATTGACTTTGTGTAAGTCATAGATGATTTTGAGTAAATCATAATACCTAATGATTGTGGTAATCACCTATGTAAGAGAGAAGTGCGGTCGCTTCGAATGGATTTGTTGGTCACAAATCCTAGAGCTCTAGCAGAACCAGGCAAGTGTTCCAGGACCATGATTGGACACGACAATGAGGGCTAACCAAGTTAGGGAAAGTGTTGTGTGGGTGTAATAACGGTTACACAAACGGTCGGTTGGTTCAAAGACATCGCGTCTACCAAACACCAGTAACCCAAGTATACTTCACAAAGGAAGGTTCAAAGGGGACACCTACCTATCCTGCAATGCTGGACTGCCGAAATTGCCTTTGATTCTTGAAGAATAGATCGATACCCATTCATGTGAGGGATTGTTGGAATTTTGGGAGAAAAACTAGTGAAAATGGGTTTTTTCACCAAGTGTGAAAATGAGTTTTTCACCAACTTTGGACTAAAATAAAATACAGATAACATAGGTTATTGCCTCTGTATTTTATAGGTTTGTGTAGTACGTTGTGAGGGCTTTCCAACGCATCAAACCACGTCCAAATCCGAGCTCGTATGAATGAGATATCGAAGCTCAAAGTTAAGGTCTCGCAACTAATGAAGCTGCGAAAATTAGAGAGAAAAATGCTAAGTATAGCATGTTAATTCATCCCACATTGGTTGGGGATTAAAACCAAAAGTGGTTTATAAGGTGGGAACCTTACCAACTATTGTTTCCTTTAGTAGGACACATCCCTTGGACCCTGAGGGGTGCGAAGCACCCCTAACTCGCACTCGCACACGCGCGCGTGGCGTGGGCGTATGAGGCGCAATGTGGCGCTTTGATGGCGCACTTTGCACTTCGCACGCTCGCATCGCCGCGAGCTGCTTGAGAGCCGCCTTATTGTTTTTAAGTTCAACCGGATAAACGAACTGTGAGTTGAACCGGAAAAAGTCAGGTTCAAGCGGAACCAGTTCAAGCGGACCTGGGTGGTCCGGGCGGAACCCACTTCAACCTGAACAATAGTTCCGGTTGAAGTTCAAGTGGAAAAAGAGCTCCGCTTGGAGTTCAAGCGGAAGTTGAACCGGAAGATCAGTTATTCCGGAAAATAGCTGTTACGCGTAGATTCCTCCGGAATGACAGCTGTAAACGCGTTTTGAGCTAATTAAGGTAATTCCGTGTTAATTAAAAATCAATTTGCACTAGTGTTTAGGCCCGTGCGATGCACGGCCGGGGGGGAATTTTAACCGGCGCTTAGGTGTTATTTTTCTATATATGTATGTAAATTTGTTTCATGACACCGGTGATTGTAATTAAATATAATATTGTATGAAGAATCGGATAACGTCACATATTGTTTGATGGAAAGTTGGCTTCCATACGGGTATAAATG
>JBCNJP010010191.1:0-23752 GCA_039602395.1 Deinandra increscens subsp. villosa | reverse complement strand
TATTACATGATCATATCCCTACAACAACAACATTAGTTACCGCAGTCTACTTCTTAAACAGATGTGTACGTGTACCTGGTTAAATAAGGTACTCAACATTTCAAAGAAGCAGGTATGGTTTCATACTATGCACATTTTAGAAAGATCATTGCACTAAACAAGGTCTGACTTCAAAATATGCATCAACATTCATGTCAAACCGGTACAATTATCAACACAAGGTCAAACGGCGGCGGCGCAACACGCGCCTTCGCAACATCTAGTTGTCATCATTTGTAACTGTGCCTTTCTTTGAATTTCGAATTAGTGTCTGGAGTGGAAGCGACCAAACCGAGATCCATTCCGCATGTGTTTTGACTCAAAATTCGTCGACGTTCAGAGCGGGTTGCTCGGCAGACGCGACCGGAGCAGGGATGATCGGATCCGACATAACCGGAGCGGGCGTGGTCCGGTGGGCAGTGCAGGTGGCGTGATAAGCAAGTATCCGAGGGCTGGTCATTCGGCGGAGTAGATGACCTGTCCGGTGCTCGAGACTCGTCCGGAGAAAAGTGTATATTGTCTTCGAGATTTGTCGGTTTATAATGTTTGTTGGAGTCCTTGCCGGACCAAAATAAATGTCCGGCAAGATGATGTTCAGAGGGAGCGATGTTCGTTCGGCGAGGAATGTAACTCGTTTTCCAAGAGTGCTTCATTTGCTTGGTGATGTCTGGAGAGAATGTAACCGGAGCAGGTGTAATCGAACCGGGTGCCGTCCGGCACGGGAAGTGGCATGATATGCCTGTACTCTTGGCCGACCGTGCGGCAGGCCGGTAGGGCGGGCCGTCCGGAACCCGCATATCGTTTCCTAGATTCACCTATTTATGATGTGTACTGGAGATCTTGCTGGACCAGAATAGATTTCTAGAAAGATAATGTTCCGAGAAGGCGATGTCCGCCCAGCAGAGAGTGTAACCGTACTTCCGGCATGCTTCAGGAGGAGGTTGCGCCGGAGAGGAGGCATTCATATGAGATGTCCGCCTGTCTCGTCCGGTGATATTGCTCAGGTATAAATAGATGCCCTCCGGCGGTAGCGGGTAGTGTGACCTCCTCTCCCATAAGGAGAGGATCCCGAATAAGTTGTACTTCAGCCGGAGATTTCTTCAAAGGGATTCCATGGATCGTCCGACCGGCACAGTCCTTGTAAGAGGGCTGCCCGGAGGTGGTGTTTTAGTTGGAGGGAGTTCTGCACCGCTCAGAGGAGGTGCGGTATCTACTACCGTTCGGAGGTTGCCTGTATATAATAAACACGATGATTC
Organism: Deinandra increscens subsp. villosa; assembly: GCA_039602395.1. NCBI lineage: Eukaryota > Viridiplantae > Streptophyta > Magnoliopsida > Asterales > Asteraceae > Deinandra > Deinandra increscens. The sequence continues at coordinate 22,457 of JBCNJP010010191.1, read as the reverse complement.
GTGAGAAATCATCGCCGAATTAACTACTTTGGCCGTCACAGTTTATGACGTATTTCATCCGGCCTTATCGTTCGCTCCGGATATTTGTCGTCCGGAAAAAGCTTAGCCTGTAATTGGAGCCAGCATATTAATATAGCGCTGCAGAGGACCGTGATTTCCTCCGGAGAAGATGAAGTTCAGACATCCTGTGAGAAGGTGCCTAAAGAAGATGAACGGGAATTGCTACAATGATGGCCGGGAGAAGAAACGAAGTTGTTGTCCGGTGGATAAGGTGGTGTATATATTGGAGTGTACCATTATACATAGGTGAGCAGGTGACTACCGGAGAGAATGTCATCCGGAGGAGGGTGTTCACCGAACCGAACCGTAATAAGTGTCAAGAATCTTGTCGGAATGAAATAAACGCCCGACAAGTCTGGTGGTTCCATCTAGTGTATAAACGATAGATAGGGCTATAGTGAAGATGAGTCATTAGCTATCATTGCTAAGTGGTGAAAAGTAATGCGGGCAATGCGAGTAGACATGTAGGTGACCAATTTGAAGTAAGAGTGAGTGTGTAAAGGGTGCTTAGACATGTATTGGTGATATCGAGAAGGTTGATGGAGGTAAAACGATGGGGGAAATACCTCTGTAGGAGGTTTAAGTATATGATATAGTTTCGGGGACGAAACTCTCTTTAAGGAGGGTGGAGTTGTAACATCCCAAAAACTCGTTTTGATTTAATTATGATTCTCGTTTAGATACGTGGTGTCATTGGGGTGAAGAGCGTTTTATGTAAAGACCCAAGAAGTGAGAAAAATAGTTACTTACTAAAGTTATAAATAACTAATAGAAAATCCATGAAAGTTGAGGGTGTTATGTGTTACAATATAAGTAAGAGGCTAAAGTTGATAAAATGGCCATTATAGAGGGGGGCAGTATGCAAATAGTTTATTAAAACAAAGTCTAGCTTCCTCCTTCATAAAAAAAAACGCAGATGCGTATGTTGGAGTGGAGGAAGGCTAGGGTGGAGCAAAACCCTTCAATCAAGCTCAAATAGAGGTGAATCTATGGGGGTTTTGCGAAATTGGGAGTCTTAGAACACTTTCTCCACGTTTTTCTCCCTTAAATTCGTGATATGGGTGCTAGGTATGTTCTTTTCTCCAAGTTGCTCATGCATGATACTTCTTAATTAGTTAAATTGAAGTATGAAATCAGTTGTAAAAGCATCCTAGATGAAATGAAGCCTAATTCTTAGGTTGCATTTGTAAGTTCTTGTGATTTTAGTGGATGATGAAAATGGGTTTAAACCACCTCTTGAAGTTGAAACATGATCATGAGGGTGGGTTAGAATTGCTAAATTAAACCCCAAGTATGCTTGAATATGTGAAAAAGGTTGTAAAGTTTACATAGAATTATAAATTGAGATGCAAGTATGTGAAGAATGGGTAAATTGGTATGTTAAAAGTGTATGTGATAAATTAGGCATTTTCATGCACACCAAGTGTTTGTGAAAATGCCTAAAAGAGATGTAGAACTTGAAAGTGTGTAGTTTTGATGAAAGATAGTTAGTAAGGTACTTGAGAATCAAGTATGACTATGTTGTGAATTATTAAGCTAAGTGCTTAATTAATTATAGGTGAATGTGGTGGGAGCTCAAGCCATCAAGGAATACTAAATTGGAAGACTTGAGGTAACGTAAGATGTGTTTTGATTATTCATGATAAAATGTGAGTAATCTTATCCTAAATAGCAAGTATGGTTCTTGTCATTTATAATCCATATATTATGTTAGATAAGGAAGGTGGATCGGGATGAACTCCCGAGGATTTAGTGTGGTTATATACATATAAAAAAAATGTAGATATTAACCCGTTTGGGTAAGATGTATATATTGACCCGTTTGGGGTAAGATGTAGATATTGACCCGTTTGGGTAAGATGTAGATATTGACCCGTTTGGGGTAAGATGTAGATATTGACCCGTTTGGGTGAGATGTAGATATTGACCCGTTTGGGGTAAGATGTAGATATTAACCCGTTTGGGTAAGATGTGGATATTGACTCGTTTGAGTAAGATGTAGATATTGACCCGTTTGGGTAAGACGTAGATATTGACTCGTTTGAGTAAGATGTAGATATTGACTCGTTTGGGTAAGATGTGGATATTGACCCGTTTGGGTAAGATGTAGATATTGACCCGTTTGGGTAAGACGTAGATATTGACTCGTTTGAGTAAGATGTAGATATTGACCCGTTTGGGTAAGATGTGGATATTGACCCGTTTGGGTAAGATGTAGATATTGACCCGTTTGGGTAAGACGTAGATATTGACCCGTTTGGGTAAGATGTAGATATTGACTCGTTTGGGTAAAGATGGTTGAAATGACCCAGTTGGGTAGGATGTATGAGCCAACGTACGCTAATATAGTGTATGTTGAATGAACTCGTTTGGGTTAAGATGAATAAATTAAGGTGTGTTTAGTTAAGTGTGTAAGTTGACCATTGAGTAAAAATGGATAAATTCTAGTATGATCACGTAAGTTGTGTAAGGTGATCGTTTTGTGTGAAGATGGAATGACACCAATGTGTGTTATACAAAATGTGTACTATGACCCGTTTGGGTAAGATGGAATAGAACCTATGTGTGTTGTACAAATTGTGTAAAATGACCCATTTGGGTAAGAATGGATAACACCCATGTGTGTTATACAAAGTGTATAATAAAACCCGTTTGGGTAAGATGGGTAGACCAACGAATGTTTATGTAAAGTAGGTTTTATGACCCGCCTTGGGAAGTGGATATTTCTAACCCGGTTGGGTAAGAAAACAAAACGGATTTAAGATCCAATAAGTATGACCTTCAGGTAAGACGGGAATCGTATTGAATACGATTCCAAGTATAAACCCCTTTGGGTGTAGGCAAGTTACTAGATTGCAACTATATGTTACATTGCAATGGGTAATAGGTGGGAAACAAGGTGGGTGAAGGAATTGATGATTTCCTTGTTACTAGTGGGGGTAATGGGTCAAACGGGTTGGAATGGGTTCACTAACACTTTCCAACTTGTTATTTGACACTTAGTGCAAATGGAAATTGAAGTCTATCTTATAGAATGATTTCATGATTGTATGACATCTAAAGAGGTGGTGGAAATTGAGATTTATGGAAGTTTGGGTAAAGGGGCAGAATCTGTGATTCGTAGGCTACGAATCAGGGCAGCCTACGAATCTTGAAAGCTGTCTTTTTATGGAAGCTTGGGATGAAGGGGGCAGAATCTGTGATTCGTAGGCTACGAATCAGGGCAGCCTACGAATTTTGCAAGCTGTCTTTTTTTAAAGAGATTATGTTTCGTGCTGATTGGTTACTATTATGCCATTAATACTAATACGTTACTAGTATTGGTGACAGGTAATAAGAATAAAGTGCAAGCGGGTCCAGGTTGAGCAATTGAATGAAGAACCGAACACTAAAAGAGGGAGTTTTGATGGAGACATTTGTCATCCTATTTTGTTTACTCAAGACTGTGTACTCTGATATATATTGTTCTCTAGACGGTTGAACTAACGATTAAGTAGGTGTTTATGATAACTATGGTCAAGTATGGACCCGTATTAAGAAAAAAGTTTTGGGTCAACTTTTATATACTAAAATTTATAAAAGAGGTAGTGGGGCGTTACAAGTTGGTATCAGAGCCATGGTTTGAGGGATTCAAGTGTTGTGGGGACACTTGAACTCAAACCGAGTGCTCGAGGAATAGAAAGGTGTTCGGTTCAAAGCTCAATCATGTGACCCGGTAAGTAATTTAGTGATATTTACGTTATAAATGTTGTTGACACTATGTGCACAAGCATGAAATGGATAAGCACCATGTGTGTAATCTAAGTAAGAATGTAAAAGAAGAGATTAATGCATTATAATCATCAACAGTTTGAACAGATAATGCAGTTTGATTTGAAGAACTCGGAATAGAAACAGTACAACCAGCAGAAGAATAACTTGAAGATTCAGATTTACCTACCAGAAAGGCTGTTGGGGGTGCAGAATTAAGAATACTCGATTTCCCAGCATTCATTGTAGAATCATTTTCACCATGATACACAGCAGGATTCTGAATTTGTGTAGGAAGAGACTTGTTCACCATCAATTCCATATCCCTAGCCTGAATTCTTTGAACTAAATCATTGAACGACAATCCTTGAAAATCCTTGTCATGAGTAATCATCATAACATAATTCTCCCATTTCTCAGGTAGAGCTTCTAAAATTTTCTCTTTCATATCAACTTCATCTTTAGTAAGATTCACCAAACGCATTTCACTCATTAGATGAGCAAATCTTGCAATCAGATTGGGAATCGTTTCATTCTGATAATGCTTAAAGCTGTCAAACTCTTTCTTCAAAACCTTTTGTCGACTTTTCTTGTACTGGTCATTGCCTTCACATCTTTTCTCCAAAGCATCCCATAGACTTTTTGATGTGTAGTTACCAGCAAATTGATGAAGTAACTCTTTAGGCAAAGCCATCGTTAAAGTACCATAAGCCTTTTTCTCAGCTTGATAAGCTTTCTTTTGTTCAGAAGACATTTTTCTTTGAAGTATAGGTTCACCAGTTTCATCTTTAGGGTAAACATATTGCTCAGTGAATGATAACCACATATCAATGTCATTTGTATCGACATACGCTTCAAACCGTTTAACCCAACTATGATAATCTTCCAACTTTAGCAATTTGGGAACTTTCTGACTTGTTCCAATTTCATTATCATAGTTCATCATCGTTTGCATAGTGGCTTGAACTGAGTTTTGAATAGCCGCGAATGCTTGAAAATCAGACATTTTTGAAACACAAGTTACTGTTCACTCCGAACCTCGTCCGAAACTAATATACCCTCCGAACTTCCTCCGAACGTTGTCCGAACACAGAAACACAGTCCGAACTCTCACCGAACTTTGTTAACTCCGAACACTCTCCGACCCTTGTCCGAACACACACCGAACGAAAAAAAATAGACCGAACGCACTCCGAACGATCTCCGAACCAGGAGTTCGGAGCGGTTATGACCGAGAGTCCTCCGAACTTGAAGTGCGGAGCAGTTATGCCGAACGTGGAGTTCGGCCGAACGTGAAATTTTGGAAAAACTCGGAAAAACTCACTGAAATCGACACCTCTCGAGCTGTAAACACTCAATCAACTGAAAATGAGCAAACACAGACATATTTGACGTGAATCATGATGTTTTGAACGAGAAATTCGAGAAATGAAGATGAACAACGAGTTTTGAAAGTCAAAAACGTGAAATTGAACTCGATAACTCGAAAAACAGTGATCTCCGACTAGTAGAGCAAACCAAATGCTCTGATACCACTTGAAAGTGCGTGAGCGTGAAGATCTTCTACTTAGCCGTATAGAAATCAATGTAAACGAGTAAAACACAGAGAGTAAATACAACTGAGACTTGTATTAACCACAGAGAACCACAGAGTACACTTAGAAAGTATATGTCACGGAAGCTTTTTAATTCTATACAAGACAAACCTATTTATAGGCTGAACTCACGACTGGCCGAACCTCAGGTTCGCCACAAGCTCGGAGCTGTCCGAACTCCAGGTTCGCTGGGAGTTCGGACCTCAGCAATCTTGTGAGTCTTCGTCTTGTATTCGATACTTCACATGACGATCAGGACTATGTATCAACAGGTAAGATGTAGATATTGACCCGTTTGGGGTAAGATGTAGATATTGACCCGTTTGGGTGAGATGTAGATATTGACCCGTTTGGGGTAAGATGTAGATATTAACCCGTTTGGGTAAGATGTGGATATTGACTCGTTTGAGTAAGATGTAGATATTGACCCGTTTGGGTAAGACGTAGATATTGACTCGTTTGAGTAAGATGTAGATATTGACTCGTTTGGGTAAGATGTGGATATTGACCCGTTTGGGTAAGATGTAGATATTGACCCGTTTGGGTAAGACGTAGATATTGACTCGTTTGAGTAAGATGTAGATATTGACCCGTTTGGGTAAGATGTGGATATTGACCCGTTTGGGTAAGATGTAGATATTGACCCGTTTGGGTAAGACGTAGATATTGACCCGTTTGGGTAAGATGTAGATATTGACTAGTTTGGGTAAAGATGGTTGAAATGACCCAGTTGGGTAGGATGTATGAGCCAACGTACGCTAATATAGTGTATGTTGAATGAACTCGTTTGGGTTAAGATGAATAAATTAAGGTGTGTTTAGTTAAGTGTGTAAGTTGACCATTGAGTAAAAATGGATAAATTCTAGTATGATCACGTAAGTTGTGTAAGGTGATCGTTTTGTGTGAAGATGGAATGACACCAATGTGTGTTATACAAAATGTGTACTATGACCCGTTTGGGTAAGATGGAATAGAACCTATGTGTGTTGTACAAATTGTGTAAAATGACCCATTTGGGTAAGAATGGATAACACCCATGTGTGTTATACAAAGTGTATAATAAAACCCGTTTGGGTAAGATGGGTAGACCAACGAATGTTTATGTAAAGTAGGTTTTATGACCCGCCTTGGGAAGTGGATATTTCTAACCCGGTTGGGTAAGAAAACAAAACGGATTTAAGATCCAATAAGTATGACCTTCAGGTAAGACGGGAATCGTATTGAATACGATTCCAAGTATAAACCCCTTTGGGTGTAGGCAAGTTACTAGATTGCAACTATATGTTACATTGCAATGGGTAATAGGTGGGAAACAAGGTGGGTGAAGGAATTGATGATTTCCTTGTTACTAGTGGGGGTAATGGGTCAAACGGGTTGGAATGGGTTCACTAACACTTTCCAACTTGTTATTTGACACTTAGTGCAAATGGAAATTGAAGTCTATCTTATAGAATGATTTCATGATTGTATGACATCTAAAGAGGTGGTGGAAATTGAGATTTATGGAAGTTTGGGTAAAGGGGGCAGAATCTGTGATTCGTAGGCTACGAATCAGGGCAGCCTACGAATCTTGAAAGCTGTCTTTTTATGGAAGCTTGGGATGAAGGGGGCAGAATCTGTGATTCGTAGGCTACGAATCAGGGCAGCCTACGAATTTTGCAAGCTGTCTTTTTTTAAATAGATTATGTTTCGTGCTGATTTGTTACTATTATGCCATTAATACTAATACGTTACTAGTATTGGTGACAGGTAATAAGAATAAAGTGCAAGCGGGTCCAGGTTGAGCAATTGAATGAAGAACCGAACACTAAAAGGGGGAGTTTTGATGGAGACATTTGTCATCCTATTTTGTTTACTCAAGACTGTGTACTCTGATATATATTGTTCTCTAGACGGTTGAACTAACGATTAAGTAGGTGTTTATGATAACTATGGTCAAGTATGGACCCGTATTAAGAAAAAAGTTTTGGGTCAACTTTTATATACTAAAATTTATAAAAGAGGTAGTGGGGCGTTACAGTAAGTGACTCCTTCCACACTTAGGATGCTATTTTTCATTGATTTTTGTGCTTGCTTTTGTTTAAAAGCTGCAAGTTGTACCTTGTACGTATGATGTATAAAACCTGCAAGTGTAGATGTGCAAGCAACAAGGGTGGTAATATGTGCACCAGTAGTTGTACCGTGCCTTTCTTTTTACCACCTGCAAGTTTAACTTATGCATATGTGGATTATTATAAAGTATTCTGCAAGATCAATGTTGTCAAGGGATCTGGATGTAGTGATTTCAACCGGAGAGGCACCATGAACTCATCCAGAACGAACGCTCGTTCAAATGTTCAACTCAAATGTAGGATGTTCGTTATGGAGGGTCGCCCGGCAAGAGTAATAGACAATCAATAAGCTTGTTCCGTAGTATGCGTCTGTCTACCAAATAGATACGGAACATTCGTCCGGTGAACATGGTGCTCGGAGAAGGCCATGTTTAGCGACTAGCTTTCCGTCTATAATGTGGATAACCGTCCGACCATTGGTTATTGTAACTATAACAATGGACATCATTAACCATTCGGAATGAAAACTCCTTCAACCGGAACATAGGATGTCCGTTACATGAGGCCGTCCGGCCAAGTTTGCCGTCCGGAGTGGTAGATGCTAATTGCAAGCAAAACAATCCGTATCTGCCCAAAATATACCATACACGTCCGGCCAATATATATATATATATATATATATATATATATATATATATATATATATATATAGTGAAAAGTTCATTGTAGACACCCCCATAAGTGTAGACAGGTAGACACCCTTTTTCACCATTAGATCTCTTGATCTAATGGTTGTGATTAATTTTCTTTTTTCTTTTTTTCTTTTTTCTCATTAATTAGAAACTTTCACATGTGAAAAAGAGCTATTTCACATGCGAAAGTGTCTACAATGAACCTCACCCTATATATATATATATATATATAGAGAGAGAGAGAGAGAGGAAGGTTCCCGTGCATCAGGCAAAGTTGCCTACATCCGGTACACACAGGGGCATATTAGGAATGTCCAGATTTCTCCCCATATGTGGTATATTTGGTAGTTATTCAAGTTCCCCCAGTTTTTAAAACGATCATAACTTTTTCATACGACGTTATTTTCGAAAGCGAATTTCACCATAATTCTAGTCGTGATTTTATCTTTAATTTGAGACTAGGTTTGCTCGATTTGAAGAAACTTTTTTTTTGACGTTTTAACCGGGTTTTTTCTAGTTTTTTTTTTTTTTTTTTTAATTTTTGGGTAGTACTAGCTGCGATTTAGGGTCCTAAAAATTTTCAGATTTTAATTCGAAGTGTAGACATCTTTTTTTTAATTTTTAAAAAAAACATTGACATTGTACACCAGCACAGCACAACACATACCAGCATAGACCAGCGCTGAAAGACCAGTCTACCAGCACAAGAGCACAATTCCACCAGCACAGAACAGCACAGCCAGCACAATTCCACCAGCACAGCCAGCACAGACCAGCGTCGTAAAAAACGTGAAAATTCTTTTTCTCCAAATCAAGCAAACCTAGTCTCAAATTAAAGACAAAATCACGACTAGAAATATGGTGAAATTCGTTTCAAAAATAACGTCGTATGAAAAAGTTGTGGTCGTTTGAAAATTGAGGGGGAACTTGAATAAATATTGTTTTCCACATTTACCCTTCCAGCTTTAAGATTACTCCACTCCTTTTCTCTCATCTCTTTTAATCTTATCCATCCATCAAATTGATCTAGTGGTCCAGATTTGGCCGCACTGAACTTAGGCAAAATGGTCTGCCGCATTTGATCCTAAACATATATATATATATTTATAATACAAACATTTGGAAGTTGAACTTGCAACCCGAAGAGCCTATTGTACAACCTCCTAAAGCTTCCTTTCTTTTGGTTATACATGTTTGTCTGCATAATGTACAAGCCTTTAAATTTTCAAGTCTTAAAGCCTAACGTACAAGCTAATATTCCACGTTTACTTTATTTGCTTTATACAAGAAGGTATGGGTTGTGCAAGGACTACATTTAAGAAAGCTTTCAAATCTCTCTCTCTCTCTATTCGAAGAGAGCAAGCAGGCATCTCACTCTCTCTCTCTCTAATTGTTGGCTTTTCTCTCTTCTCTCTCTACAAAGCAGAGGCTCTCTCTACATGAACCGCTAGGTTCTGTCTCAGGCTTGCGATCTGTACACAGAGCAACCGGGTTCATGAACTCCGGTGAGCCGTCGTAGATACGATGGCCGTGTGTCGGCGTTGATGTTCCGTTTCAGACACCAGTTTATCGTTTCCCCTTTTTCAACGAGGTTTCATCCCTGTTTCCCTCTCGCTGTGATATTGCCGGCGGCGGCGCGGCGGTTAACGCAGCCGTTGCCGGTTATGAGCGAGTTGGGTGTTTTGTTTGATTTCTTTTTGCCGGTTTACCCTCGCGATGATCTCACCGGCGGCGGCGTGGCGTTTATCGCAGCTGTCGCCGGTTATGAGCGGTTCGGGTGCTGTCGTTTACGATGTCTAAAGACGATGAAGGTTTTACTCATCTATTATCTCAGATCTATTGTAATTGTTGATGGTTTGGTTTAGATCGAAAGTTATATGTTTGATGTTGCTGGATTTCTTTATATGGTGACCCTATTTGGTGTTCTTTGTGGCTATGAAGCTGAGCCTCTGTTGTGGGTTTGGGTTTTGAGACGACAGACAATCATGAGGGCGATGATGACTTTGGTTTGAGCTCATTTTTACTGTGTGGTTGGATTTTTCTTCTGTTCTGATGCCTGAATGCTTTCTGTTGGTTTTGGTTCGAGGCGGTGGCGATGATGACTATGGTCTGAGCCCATTTTTCTGATCTGGTAGTATTTTCCTTATGTTCCGATCACAGTGGCGATGATGATTTACATTAGGGTTTACATAACCCTAATCTGAGCCTGACTTCTTTTATGATTTTCGTGTATTTTTTTAGAATGATTTTTTTCCGAAGGTAGTGTCGGATACTGGTAGAAGGAGGAAAAGCAGTTGTCTCCCTTTCGTTCTCTGTTGGTTTTATTTTGTATAAGCAGACTAGCTCTGAAAATGGGTTCATTATATATTTTGATTTGTAAAAAGTTTTCTTATCTATAGAATCTGAGTAGCAGTTTTTTCTTACAATTAGATTAAGCTTTGATAGAAATTAAAAAAAGGTTATGAGCATGCATTCTTACGATGGTGACATGTACATAGTAACATACATGTGCATTTAATCTTATAAAAAGAAGCCAGTTATGATTTTTTGATGTTAAGAACTTGGTGGCTATATATTTTTTGAAAAGCAAAATTCTATTCATCACACTGGAGAAACACCACAAACTTAGTGGTTATATGATGTTTTTATTATCTTTTTCTTTTTATCCTGGAACAAAAATTTTCCACTTATTATTTTGTGGTTTTTTTTTCAAAGAAAAGAGTTATATTCATGTTGGCCTTATTGATAGTACAATAGTGACATCAAACAAATAGTGACATCTATGTGTGCAAGAGATTTTTGGAAAAAGACAGGTTCTTTTACCAAACATGTATTATAATAATATTTAAAAGTAACATATCAGAGGATACTATTAAACATATACCTTTAAACGTATACGTATAGTATAAAATAAAAGGTAGTATTAAAAAAAATTGCCGTTCAAAAAAAAGTATTACAAAATAATAAGATGATTTGTAGGGTTGTGGGGTTGTAGATCTGCAGTACATAAGGTTTCTATTATAGATCTTAAAGATAGGCAACTTATAAAATACGTTATCACATTATAGATCTTAAAGATAGGCAACCTACAAAATACGATATGACAAAACATGAGAGATAAATAAGATATTAAAAATTTTAATAAAAAATATAAGATGTTTCTGTAATGAAATTCATTTTTTCTGACATGAAGATAAATATGATATTAAGTTGTCGGAAAAAAAATTAAAAAGAGAGTTTTATTATGAGACTTTTAGTTGAGTATATTATCGGCTCATATTTCAACTTCATATGATAAAACAAATGTACTACATATTTTCATCATATTTTCATAAAACAAATGTAATAAATTAAATTTCAAAAAAGTAATTATTGTATTTAAGAGAGGCGTGGCTTAAGAAATGACAAATATTTCTTTACCAAATATGTACTATGATAATAATAATATAGTCAAAGATTTACTGACTAAATATGTACTACAATAAAAAAAATTATGAAAACTAAAAACATAAAAAAGTCTCCACATTACATCTACCACATAAACAAAGAGTATGAAAAAACTAAGCAATCATAAAGGAAATAACGTAATGACGAACATAAACGGGATTTCACACGCAAGCAAAAGACAAACAAAGCAAACGACTCAACAACAGACATAAACAAGATCTCGCGCGCATCGTGCGTCAATTTGCAAAATGTAAAAAGGTTTGAAGATCGGCTCATTAGCTTAAAATTGCTAATAAGTAAGCAGAAGGAAACAACCTAGCTATAAAAATAAATAGGGCTTCACGCGCAAGCAAAAATACAAACAAAGCAAACGACTCAATAACGGAAGCAAACGAGTCTTTGTAATCATCTTTCTCAACCATATTATGAGTTTTCTTTGATGGTCGCTAAGGTTTACGATTTGTAAGAAACATCTTCGTCTCTCACGATTCAACCAAAAATAGCCCCCGCGCGCAACGCGCGCCAATTTGCCACTTGTATATATATATATATATATATATATATATATATATATGTATGCATGTGCCTTACCTGCTATATCATGTGCAAAACAATTTGTACATGTTTCTGTCCTTGGCGTGACTTTTCAAGCCATAAATGTGTCAGAGATATATTGTGTGAGGCACACGAAAGTACCAAATCTAGTCGTCGTAGAGAGAAGAGACCACGAAGTGTGTTTACTTCGTGGTCCCACGGATGGCGCCAATGTAGAAACGGGGTACCTCGGGTGGTCGGAGTGGCATGGCCAAGGACGAGTCACCAAGGCACCGGGCCGATCCACTGTGTGGGAGAGATGTGGTGAGCCTCCGAGCCGGGCTAGAAGAATCCGGTCTCTCCCGGGTATTGTCCTATACCTGTAATATAAAAGGAACCCGTTAGAAGGGGACCAGAGACCGAGGTCTCTAGACCACCCTCCGACGCTCAAGTCAGTAAGACTGTAATCATATAACATGTATATATGTATATGTATGTGTGCGGTAGTATGAGGGATGAAGGAGATCATCTGAGTAGGATGAAGGGGAATGCTGGAGGAAGCACGACCACATGGGCCTGAAGGTAGCGCGGCCATGTAGGCCTGAAGGTAGCACGGCCATATAGGCCTGAAGGTAGCGCGACCATATAGGCCTGAAGGTAGCACGGCCATGTGGGCCTGAAGGTAGCACGGCCATGTAGGCCTGAAGGTAGCACGACCATGTAGGCCTGAAGGTAGCACGACCATGTGGGCCTGAAGGCTGGACCATCCAAGTAGGATGGACGGGGGCAAGTAGGAAGGAGCAGGTCAAATGGGATGAACTGGGAACCCTTTCAAGGAGGGAGTGAGCCTCCTTATATAGGGAAGGTGATGGGCCATATTGGGCATGTTGGGCCAAACATGGTATGGACCACCAAAGGTGAAGTAGTGGGCTCGATTGGGTTAGACTATATAAAGGCCCTCAGCCCGTGTAGTTAGCCCGATACGTACCCACATCGTCACTTTACATGTCAAACTAGATTGTTAATAGAGAGAGGATATACTCTTTTGGGAAGAAAAAATAAGGTCTCTATATGACTTGTATGCCCATCTTTCTTTTCAAGTTTTTGTGGTTGGTAATGCTTTAGATGTCAAACTTTTAATAGAGAGAACAAAAGTTCTCTCTTTAGATGTCAAACTTTTAACAAAGAGAACAAAAGTTCTCTCTATATAGTAAATGTATTAATTTTTTGATTGGTTATTCATTTTCCAAGCCACATTCACATATCCTTTATCTATTTCTACTTACCAGGTATGTAATATGTATTTCATACTTGCCTCGTTATAATTGTTGCTCCTTTTTGCTTTGTAAGGATTTTTTTTTACAAAACTTAACAGAGAAAACTTAAACTCTGAAATAAAAAATGGAACTGTGATATTAAGGGTTGTAAATAGGATGATAAAAGCCTCCAAAACACTTCCAGCCCAAAGCCTAAGTACACTCCTCATGCATTTGATCCAGCAGCCCAACACAGTGCTCCTTAGGTTTATATTAAAATCCCTGTTTTAATATGTATCCAACAAACTGGTATGTGTATATTCAGTTGTATTAGTTTTAGTTGCTTCTTTCTGTCGTATGTGTGCAGTTCGTTGAAGCAGGAGACTTCGATATTCATTTGCATATTGAAGTCCATTCTCAAGGTATGTCTACTCTTTTTGTTTACTCTATTTGTTTTCGTGCTTCTTTACTTGTTTCTAAATAGAATAGTTTTTATTGTGCTTAAAACTGCATGTCTATAATAGTTTGGTTTCCATATGAGTTGGTATACTTTATGTCTACCTTTTATTGTTCTCTGTATTTGTTAGTGTATTCTTTTTACGTATTCCTAAAGAGAACAACATACCTCTTATTTTGCTTAGAGTTGCTTGATTAATAATGTAGTCACTGCAACCATTTGAAATGTCATCGGCTATAGATAGTTGAACTTCCAACAAATGATAGCCATAGGTGTGTTATGTGCTCTATCCTACTGAAGACCACATGAAAAATGGTCAATTTGTTAGCCCATAGATAAGCATGAATTACACCAACATTAACCAACAAAAGTATGAGAAATCAGGTTATGTAACAGTATACAATCAAACTATAAACAATCAGGTTATGTATTTGTGGGTTTTATTAAGACACTCAATAAAATAAAAGTCCAACTTTCTAGAAGGAGAAACCACAAATTGTTGTTAAATTGTGTGCTGTAAGAATGGCGGCACACTTGGATTTCTTTACCTCTACATAAACCCATGGATAATAAGTGTCATTTCTCATCAACGGACATTAACATGTTCCTCTTTTGGGTTTTCATAATTTATTTTCTAATTATTAAATATAACAATGAAAATTGAAGATGAATAGTGATCATTTTATTTGTTTTAGATTGGCCACACATTTATGTGTTTCTTTACATTTTTAGTCCCTCTTTTTGACATTTTCAGTCCCTTCATTTTATTTGTTTTAGATTGGCCACACATTTTCCAGTCCCTTTTTCTGTGTGCTATTTCTTTTCATGACACGTGCTTCTTTTTATGTGCTACGTGTCCTTTATTTTCGACGCCCACGAGATTGACGTTCCCTTTTTCCCTTTTAATTGTCTTGAGTCTGGAAGAAAGAAGCACACAGTTTCTCCTCTCCACCGCCTCTTTTTATGATTTCACCGTCATCCATGGAGTAAAATCTGATCTTGTATATGCATAATTTTTCATTTCGCTTTAGTTTTGTGCACGAATCCAAGTTCCACATAGAAACCCTAATCACTAGAATGATCGTAATTTTCTGATGGGTGAGAGAGAGGTCAATTTCTTCGGGTGACTTCATTTGACGGGGACAACGAAGTGTTTCAGAGACACCTTGATCTATCTTTGATCAGTACATTTGTTCTTCACAGGTAATGTTTTTGTCAATCTTTTGATTTCGATGATCTGATTTTGTTGATGTTGTGTTTTCCTTCCATGACCTAACCCTCAATCCTTAAATTCTTAGCTTCACTTTTTCTTATATATACTTGAATTTCTTCTTTTTTAAATAAGCAAATCTGGCTCTGCGAATTTCGATTCGTTCCCTCTGTTTCGTCGTTTCTGGTGAGTGTGATGGTTTGATTTGGGTAAGTTTTATGATCAATTCTTTCTTACATTATATTTTTTTTTCTGATTTTGCAGTGCTTTGATAGTTGTTGTTTGGATTTTCGTTTTTCAAGTATTCGCTCTTCAGTCTTCAAGGTATGTGTTACTATATATTTGGAAATTAGTTAGGGTATGTGTTTGTGTATTTCTGATTTGGATTTGAACTTGCATGCAATTTTGTTAGTCCTGCAATTTTTCTATACTTTTTCCCTATTGCATATAAGGTGTTCGTATAAATGTCTATGAGTATGTTATTGAGGTTGGCTGCTATGTAATTTAGATTATTGGATAGTAGTGCAGTAGATAGAAAAGTATTAGAACTTTGATAGATTATGGTAGAGTAATGTTTTGTAGTTAAGTTAGATTGTCATAGAGTTTCATAGTAAAAGAATTTTCATAGATTGGGTTAGAGCAATGTTTTGTAGTTGAGGTAGACTATGAGGGAGTTTAGATTATTGGAAATTAATGGACAGGAGGTATTGGACTTAAAATATGAAGTTATAGACTTTTTAGTTGTTTTGGTTATAGGGGAGGTAGATTTTGCTAAACTGTTTAGCTATTGATCTCTTGGTTTATTACAACTGGTAATGACATGTGTCACTTTAAGTAGGATTAAGATAAAAAATGCAACAAGTCTGTTAATTTCAGTTTAACTTGGATATAAAATAGTGTATTCCTATTCATAACAAAATATAATATGAACCTGGCTTTCCTGTCTTGGTTGGAATTTGGATTGAAAACATCCAACTTAAAATCATATTAACATAATAGCTTAGATACAGATTAACATAATAGGCTAAACAGATTAACAAAATTTACCCCCCCTATAACGAAAACAACCAAACAGTTTATAACTAAAGCAAACAAAGAAGATTTAAGTATAAGAACTTTGATACTGAATAAATCAAGTAGCAGGTGAAAGTGAAATTTTATAAAAATTTAAGGGTGATTATGGAATTCATGGATTTATGTATATATGCTACATGTTACTATTTCTTTTATAGTAAGTGTATATGAATTGATTTATATTTCTATGTATATCTTTTTCAAGATGTCTAATGCAAGTACATCTAGAAGGACACCGCGACATTCGGTGGAGATCGGACAGTTGATAGGGATCATGGTGTTTGAGTTCGGGAAGGGTGTGGAGGTGGTGATTGGAAAAGAAAGGATGTTGAATGACGTGGGCCGTGGGATCGGTTGCTTGGGGATCGGACGGTCGGAAAGACTAGGGGTTCCGAGTAACATCATAGGGAACTTTCATCAGCAAAATCATTTTTATATGAGCTAAAAAGTATTTAAAAGAGACAATATTGAGAATTTTGTTTTCAATAATTTATACAGGAAGGTAAACCACTTCTCATTGCACCACCACCAAAGACACTAGCGTCAAAGCCTGTAAGAATTCGTGCAAATGACTCTCCAGGTAAAAATGAATACATAAAAAAGTTAATACCATTTTTCAGATAAAATCCAATGATATTTCACTTAACCAATGCAGATGAAGGAACCAGTTGCAAAGAAACCAAGGTATCAAGAAAATTAAGGAAAAAAAAGTCTAGCAACAAGAAGAAGAACAATCTTTTGGGTTCGGCAATCTTTTGACAAACTATGTGAAGTCTAGCAAGGACAAAGTCAATCTTTTGGGCTAAGCAACTTAATTTTTGCACCAGTGCAAGTTTGCAAACTCAAACTACCATCACAGTTTGCAAACTAGCACATGGAATTATAATAATAATGTTATGAAATGTATATATGGCAAGTTTGGTAGTAAGCATCAGACCATGTAGTAAAATGTAAAACTAAAAACTATGTGTATGTAAGTAATATAAGTAAGTTATTATGTATGAATGCTATCCTCAAACCTAACAGCCCGGTTGACCCGCCGCAACGCGCGGGTGGGTCAACCACTCGTTAGAACTATAATGAAATTGTAATATGGCAAGTCAAGAAAAAGCAGAAAAAGAATAATAGGATATCAGATGTTCCTATAGGCATGGGACATAAATATTGATTATAAGGATACACTTATTGTTGCGAGATAGCATGTAATAGAAACGAGCAAATCTCTGTTAGTCTAACCATAGTAAATACATAAAAAAATGTTTCACAGAATCAAAGTGACTAATAAAAAGTATATGCGCTTCTGAGTTAACAATCTATATCTATATTCTATATCTATATCTATTCTATATATATATTAAAAGTTTTTATTTTTATGGTTCAGGTGGCACATTTTAAGGTATGCCACCTATGATTAATGTTTTGTTAAAATGAAGCCACCTAAGCAAGTGCTTATGTGTCATTTTCTCAGAATTTACAATTAAAAAAATTCAACAAAAAACATAAACATCTAACGGATCCTTTTGTCAACCCGATTCACTACCTTTTTCAAAATTATAACCCGGACCTTCCATCAAAAAAGTAGCGCCTCATTCATCACATGGACAACTAGAGTTTGCAACTTCTTTCTCTCTCGCCGCACTTACCTTCAGAGAGATTTCAATCAAATCAAGTTCAACAAGAAGGTAACTCTTAGTCTACATCGATTTTTCGATATTGGTTCGTTAAGTTTGTTAGGTTTTTGTTGTTTTTGTTTATGCTATATGTGGTTCCATTGCAGCCAGGTTTTTCATTTGCCATTGTTCTCCCTTCCAACTCTGGTCTCCTTATGAAGCCTGCAAATAGGATATCAGATGTTCCTATAGGCATGGGACATAAATATTGATTATAAGGATACACTTATTGTTGCGAGATAGCATGTAATAGAAACGAGCAAATCTCTGTTAGTCTAACCATAGTAAATACATAAAAAAATGTTTCACAGAATCAAAGTGACTAATAAAAAGTATTTGCGCTTCTGAGTTAACAATCTATATCTATATTCTATATCTATATCTATTCTATATATATATTAAAACTTTTTATTTTTATGGTTCAGGTGGCACATTTTAAGGTATGCCACCTATGATTAATGTTTTGTTAAAATGAAGCCACCTAAGCAAGTGCTTATGTGTCATTTTCTCATAATTTACGATTAAAAAAATTCAACAAAAAACATAAACATCTAACGGATCCTTTTGTCAACCCGATTCACTACCTTTTTCAAAATTATAACCCGGACCTTCCATCAAAAAAGTAGCGCCTCATTCATCACATGGACAACTAGAGTTTGCAACTTCTTTCTCTCTCGCCGCACTTACCTTCAGAGAGATTTCAATCAAATCAAGTTCAACAAGAAGGTAACTCTTAGTCTACATCGATTTTGCGATATTGGTTCGTTAAGTTTGTTAGGTTTTTGTTGTTTTTGTTTATGCTATATGTGGTTCCATTGCAGCCAGGTTTTTCATTTGCCATTGTTCTCCCTTCCAACTCTGGTCTCCTTATGAAGACTGCAAATAGGATATCAGATGTTCCTATAGGCACGGGACATAAATATTGATTATAAGGATACACTTATTGTTGCGAGATAGCATGTAATAGAAACGAGCAAATCTCTGTTAGTCTAACCATAGTAAATACATAAAAAAATGTTTCACAGAATCAAAGTGACTAATAAAAAGTATATGCGCTTCTGAGTTAACAATCTATATCTATATTCTATATCTATATCTATTCTATATATATATTAAAAGTTTTTATTTTTATGGTTCAGGTGGCACATTTTAAGGTATGCCACCTATGATTAATGTTTTGTTAAAATGAAGCCACCTAAGCAAGTGCTTATGTGTCATTTTCTCAGAATTTACGATTAAAAAAATTCAACAAAAAACATAAACATCTAACGGATCCTTTTGTCAACCCGATTCACTACCTTTTTCAAAATTATAACCCGGACCTTCCATCAAAAAAGTAGCGCCTCATTCATCACATGGACAACTAGAGTTTGCAACTTCTTTCTCTCTCGCCGCACTTACCTTCAGAGAGATTTCAATCAAATCAAGTTCAACAAGAAGGTAACTCTTAGTCTACATCGATTTTGCGATATTGGTTCGTTAAGTTTGTTAGGTTTTTGTTGTTTTTGTTTATGCTATATGTGGTTCCATTGCAGCCAGGTTTTTCATTTGCCATTGTTCTCCCTTCCAACTCTGGTCTCCTTATGAAGCCTGCAAGTGCTATTGAATGATCTTCTACTTTGTTTCGATTTGGATTCGTGTATTAGGTGACAGTGGTGGAGGCTTTCTCAATGTTTTAAAAACCGGATTGAACCGGCCGGTTCAACCGGTTGAACCGGTAACCGGTGGGTGCACCGGTTCGGCTGAGGGCGGTTTTTAGTAGTTTCTGACAAAAAAATGAACCGGCGGGTTTTCCGGTTGAACCACCGGGTTTTACGGTTGAACCTGCCGGGTGAACCATTTTTTTAAAAATTAAGTTAAAAAAAATATTTTTAAAACAATGAAAAAAGGTAGGGCCGTAGGGTTTTTCACTATTTTCTTAATTGAAGTTAACAGATCGGGCGAAAACAAATCGTCACTACGTCACTTGCCGCTAGAGATTCTAAAACAAACCATCCATCGAAGATAACTAAAAAGATGATTTTTTTTTTATAAATATAACTTCATTAGAACTTATATTGATGTTATTTTGGATAATTATAACTTGTATTAAACTTTATTAAAGTTTCTTAATGACATGTGTCGCGGTTGAAAATTTATAAAATATATATTATAATTTACATGTTTGAATAGTCAATCCGGTTCGACCATCTGGGTCAACCCGGGTCAACCGGTTGAACCGTTTTTTAGATAAGGCCGGTCCGGTTTAAAAGTCCGATTTTAAAACATTGGTCTTTCTACAAAGGCGTAAGATTGGAATAAGGTAATTAACTTATTCACATTTCACATATCATTCCAAATTAAGGATGGATTGATTGATGATTGATTCTGCTTCCTACTTTAATTACTCCTTTTTTATCAACACAATCTGTCAATGGAAGAAATTTAGCAAATTATTTGAAAAAAGTTTGATAGATTGAGATTAAAAATTGAGCGATACGTTTTGTAGTTCATTTGAGTGGAGAAGTGATTAGATTTGACTAGCGGCTTCGCTGGTCAAACTTTTGCAGGTCATAAAACTTTGTTTGTTAAAACTGCAAATATATCCTGAGTGGTAATATATGAAGTTTTGTAATTAAAAGTTTATTTATTGCCGTTCAAAAAAAAAAAAAGTTTATTTATTAAAATTGTAATAAGTATGATAGAGAAAAATCTATGTTGTGGCGGCGATTTAGGGTTTAGGGCTATTGAAAGTTCATCGATGTGTAAACTTATCGAGGTTTATTTTATCTCATCTCTTTATCTATGAAAACAGTTCATATATATATATATATTTTTTTTTACCTAAACATCTATTTGATCTTAATTTTGACTAGTAAATTGACCACACGTTGCCGTGGGGTCAATTGTATACATTCGTGTGTGTGTATGATTGTATTAACATTAAGTGTATTTGATTTGTGAGTAAAATTTTTGCCTTATAAATTTTTCTCTAAACCTTAATAATTTCTCATTCAATATACATTAACATCTTTTTATTTTATTTTAGAGAAATGACCATGCATCTAGTCACATGTGGACATTGACGAAGTTTCGATGAAAAGTTTGGAGACGAAACGTCACGAATCTTACGGTTATCAATATATATAAAAAATAATTTAAAAACCGTAAAAACTAACACTACGGCCGAAAAAATTCAGAGGAGGAGGGGAGGGCGGTCGCCCACCCCTGGTCTCCACTAAGGTTCGCCGGTGCATGTGGATACATAAACCTTCTTGAACGGGGTTGACACATGCAGAATCTTCTATATGTACTCGTCACAAATTATTTTATATTAGTATACATATTTGTTAAAGTTTTTATTGATTGAAATATGAAAATGAAATACTTCTATTAGTAAGTGTAAATAAAATGAAAATACGTTCTATAGTATCATTACATTGTGTATCAAAATAGATAGGTGAGGCATAACTACATCCAATACAGCGAAGAAGGAGATATGAGCAATCACTGAAATTAATTGTAATTATGCTTTTTTTTAACGGCAAAATTTTATACATCTCAGGGTTTAAACTCTCGCCATATAAAAAGGTAATGCCTTATCTATCCCCAAAATACCGTTAGACCATAGACCCTTTAACCTAATGCTTCTTACTATTAGAAATTATTACCTAAAGTTAAAAAGGAGCAACTTTTTAATAAAGACTTTATCGAACAGAAAATAAATATGAGAATATAAATTGTTTAGTCACTATTAATTGTTGTAATACCTCTTGTAAGAAAGTAAAGTAAAACTTAGAAGTTTGGCTCGGTATTGTTAAGTCACTGCCCAACTTCACCGACAGGAAATAGACATATCTATGTGCTCAGATCTGAGCTAGGATCTTCATCGCAAGACAAATTATACTCATCGTCCAAAATCAACATCAGATATCACACGCCCCAAGTAAAATAGCTCTAGGGAAAATGTAAAAATCAGATTCTTAAAGGGGGCTCAGATTAAAGTAAGATCTTCATACAGAAGAGACTTAATTAAGAGATTATGACAAAACAAACATCAAAAAGCAACCAAACAACCGTCAAAATAGAGTCTCATCTACGTCAGGCACGTAAGCCGCTGGATGCGGCCTGCCGACGCCGAGAACGGAGTAACAGGCGGTGAGATAACAGCAACGCCGCCACCTTCCGTCACCGCCACTCTCCGTCTCCACTACTTTCCGTCAAGCAAATGTAAACCAATGGATTGGTTTAAGAGTGAGAGAGTGAAAGAGCACCGATCGGTGAGAGGAATTCTGGAGAGAGAAAGAGACGACTCTGGAAGATGGTATCCCCTTGCTATTCTTCTATTAGGAATTTAGGATATTAAGATCCATCTTGAGGGTATTTTCCATGAAAGAGATAAAAGAAGTAAGATAGAAGATACGTGTTGGGCATAGAAAAGCCCATGATCACCGCCCAACTCCTCCAATAGAAAATATTTATGTGGCATACACAGTGTCATTAGTGAGTACACGTAAGCTTTTTGAAATGTTATATAAATAATAATAGTAGTTTTTGTGTGTTTTGTGTCAAAGTACCTCTGTTACTGTTCTCTTGGTTAAAATGTGTTGCTGTTATTTAATACTAATTTTGTGTTGGAACATCCAGTGGCGGATCTTGAACTTTTTTTCATGGTTGACTGG